>OMOT01087158.1:0-15498 GCA_900312575.1 Acanthochaenus luetkenii | reverse complement strand
CCGGGTAGCAGAATTAGCTTCGCGCTAACTTTGCCAGCCTCTAGAATATTCCTCCGTTGATTTTCCTCCAATCTGTGGGACTGATATTTAGCGGTGGTGTAATGTCCTTCAGAAAGTTGTCCACTTCTGTTTCCATGTCGGGTTTAGTAAGTTAACTGTTAGTGTTCGCCCAGTAGCATTAGCATCGTGTCTCTGGCTGCAAGGCAACACTGAGATGGATTGCATCACTTCCTGTGAACTCCGACCCCCTGTTGTTGGTCACATGGTTCGCTTCGTCTTCTTATGTGTAGTGCGGGCGCCCTCCTGTGGTTCATTTAATGATTGCATTTCACCAACAACTCCCTTTGACAAAATTCAGATATCTCAAATAGTTTAATTTGATCGTTACGTGTAAAATGTTAATCGACCCAATTATTAACTGTTATTAATCGATTAACAATTAATTGTTAACATCCCTAATAGCATTGTGTGTCTGTTCTTTTTCAATATTTCATTTCCAAATGTCTATTAGGTTGTATTTTGGATAAATTATTTAATGTGATTCCCACTGTGAAGGTTAGGAAGCCAAGCAGGGCATTTGAATAGCCCAGCCTAACTTGACTTCTCCCAGACTCCAAAATGATAGGGCAGAAGAAAGCTCTTGCTTATTCATGACTATCTTTATTTGAAGAGGAGATTAGAAGAGCAGGTGGACAAGTATAATGTATGTAATTGCATCCATTTAGCCAGAGTTTTCAACATCCAGTTTGTCTTCACTGCTGCGGTAGAAGGCAAAAGGCAAAAATGTAACTTTTGTCACTAATTTCCATCTGTAGACACGGTAAGCGACACTTTCCACCAGTGCTGGGCTGGCAGAGTTTACGGTCGTCATCCATTTAGCTGTTTACTGCATGCAGCCACAATGTGAATGCAGCATAAGCTTTCTTTTTCTTTTTGTCAGGTCTGTGTGCTGGCACTGCACCTGGCCAAGGAGCTGTGCCGTGTTGATGAGGATGGTGAGCACTGGGTTGTAGTGATGAGGAACGTTCCAGTCCTCCCCTCTGTTCTCAGCGCTGTAGAGCTCAGTCTGCGCTCCAAACACAACCTCTACTTCACTGAAGCGGCGTTACACCTGCTGCTCACACTGGCCCGCACTCCTCAGGTAAACACCCCAACACACGCCTCTACCTTGAACTGTGCTATATCAAATGCACTTAAACCAACCCTTCACGTCAATGTAAGACGTCAAATGTTGACCATGTCTCCATGTGTCCTCCAGGGGGCAGCAGCTGTTGCTGGGGCAGGAGTCATCCAGACGATCTGTCTCCCTCTTCTCAGTGTCTATGAGGTGTCTTCAAATGGAGCATCACAGGTAATAGAAATAACTGACGTTATGGTGATCCCTACCCAGGAACAGTTGTGCCTTGCATGCGATATACCCTGTAAATGGCATTACATAATGATATAGACACAGCACATTGTGTTCATTTGAAATAACGTAGCAGAAATAAGTGGATAACACGCACACACCACTGTTCCCTGTGGTGTTGGGAATCACATCCCCAAAGAAATCAAGTTAATACAAAATAGTAACATAGCGTGTCCATGTCCTTGTGCAGGGTTTCTCCCGTAAGTCCCAGGACTCCCCCTGCTGGCCAGGGGTGTACCGCCTCTGCATGTCCTTAATGGAGAGTCTGCTCAAGACTCTACGCTACAACTTCATCAACGAAGCTCTAGACTTCATTGGAGTGCATCAAGAACGCATACTACAGGTAGGACTGTATTGGTATGGAATTTTCCTTATTGCAAGAGTGGTGTACCTGGGGTCATGTGAATGTCTGTTTCCTTTGAGCTGCACCCAAAGACTCTTCTTTGTTGCAGTGGCTTGATATATTTTGAGACTAAGGCTATGATTTATATCATGATTTGTAATGATTTAAAGGAACACGCCGACATTTTGGGACATAAGCTTAATTGCCATCTTCCCCGTAGTCAGAGACGTAAAGAACAATACCTTTTCATCATGCTTTATCCCGATAGTCTGTGTTGAACCACGGCAGCGTTATTGCCGGTTAGCAACATTAGCATGTTTAGCGGCTGCAGAGGTGTACCACCTAGCTTCACAGCAATGAGGGTAAAAACCAACCAGTCCAGCTTCTTCTTACTAAAGTGATTTCACTCGTCTATTTTCGTCTAACAAATACAAAAAACTAAACCTTGGTTGTTGTAGAGGCTTACTGTTGACAACCAGCAGCCTTTTTACTACAGTGAGAGTACATGGTGCGTTCAAGACAATTCGGAAACTTTAACTCTGAGATTTCCGACCTGTAATTCAGAGTTGGACAACCGTTCAATTCATTTTTAACAACTCAGAACTCTTTATTTTTATTTGTATATATATATAGAGTTCCCAGTTGTTAAAAATGAATTGAACGGTTGTCCAACTCGGAATTACAGGTTGGAAATTGAAAAGTTATGCAGGGGAATTCAAGTGCAAAATACCTTAACCAGTAATGATAATGACGTTGGTAGTGCTAAAAAAAATTGCTGCTTTTACAGTAATTCCGGTAAGGATACCACAACTGCAGTAAGCTTTCTAATACTGTGCCGTGCCAGTAATGTATTTATTATTGCAGCCCAAGCTACAGAAAGGCAAGTTCATGTGGTGGTTTGCGTGTGTGTGTAATATGTCAGAGATAAATAGTAATTGCGTGCATGTGTCTTCTCATTGAGGATCTAAATATTGTGTTTGGTCTCTCCTTGTGCTCTCAACGCTGCCCTTTATGTTTACCTGGTCTCTCCTGCTCAGTGTTTGAATGCAGTACGAACAGTGCAGAGCCTGACATGTCTGGACGAGGCAGACCACACAGTTGGCTTCCTGCTGCAGCTCTCTAGCTTCTGTAAGGAGTGGCAGTTTCACCTGCCCAAGCTGCTCCGAGACGTACAGGTAAGTCCAGAGGAAAGCTACATCAGCCGGATAGTGCAACTCCATCGGTGCAGTTACAATACAGCATAAATGCAGTCTTTGATGCGTACATAATTTCATGAGAGCTCCCTCTCCTCTGTGCAGGTAAACCTGTGCTATCTGTGTCAGACGTGTACATACCTCCTCCACAGCAAGAAGATGCTCCATCACTACCTCCAGGTTAGAAACCAGGAAAGGTGTCTAACTTATACATATTTTGTCAAGTAATCATTTACATTGTATTTTACATTTTAGGCATTTAGTTGACAGTCATCCAGAGCGACTTACCATACTGTGCCATCTATGAAGAATCAGGACTGTAGTAGTGTCTGTTCATTAATGTTGTGCATTATAGTATTGTCTGCCACAAGAATACAGTAAAAAGTGAGACTTCAAATCCGCTCTATCTGCTGTTACATTACTTTTTTTGGGTCATATTCTCAGGCTAAAAATGGCGAGGCGCTGCCCCCTGGTCCCCTCCCCAGGACCCAGCAGCCCCCCCAGACCCCCTCTAAAGAGGCGGCAGGTGGAGGGGAGAGAGAGGAGGCTGAGCAGAAGGCCCTGCTGGCTGTCCAGTGCAGTCTTCTAAAGATCCTTAGCAAAACCCTGGCCACTCTGCAGCACTTCACCCCAGACTGCTGCCAGATACTCTTGGACCAGGTCAGACTGCTTATTCTGTTCACATGGTTATTCTAAGATGAGCCATATTATTTGCCTTTATCAAATAATATATTTCCAGCTACATCGTACCACTTTTTGATGTTTGTCATGATACAAACATGCAAACAGATTAGTGTGGTAGACTATCTGAGATGCAGATCTGTCTCTCTGTCTCTGTGTCAGTGTATGGACTTGGCAGAATATAGGACCCTGTTTGTCCTCAGCTTCACGACGCCAGCGTTTGACCCAGATGTGGCTCCTTCCTTTGGGACCCTGCTGGCCACCATCAACGTGGCCCTCAGCATGTTAAGCGAGGTAGATGTTCAGTGTTTTAAACATACTCTTGATTCATTTTAGCTCCTAACAGTCTATGTTGCTGACTGTTTCTGTGCTGTTTCCATGTGTAGATTGAGAAGAAGAAAGAGCCAGCCTCCTTGAGTATAGCCTCACTAGCCTCATCAGAGGAGATCCAAGCATTGAAGTAAGTGAATTGAGGCACCCTTCCTTCCCTCCCTCTCTCTTAAGTACTATTTGAATGGGACGAGTATTACTTGGGGCGCTCGTTGAATTGAGAATTACCCTTCAAGCTGTGTTTTTGCTTTGGCACATTTACTTGGGATTTGTTTTTTGTCCTGAGATCAAACTTGATAGATCCCCAGTTTTGTACATCACATTGCACAAATGAAACAGAGATGTAAGAAATAACCTGAGTCTCTGTTATCAGGTCTTTGCTGATGTTCACCATGGAGAACTCTTTCTACGTGCTGATCTCCCAGGCTGTTCGGTGTCTGAAGGACCCCTCCATCCTCCCCCGAGACAAGCAGAGGCTCAAACAGGAGCTCAGCTCTGAGCTGGTGAGATATCGATCTCTCTCTCTCACATCTTCCTCACTTTAAGTCCTTGTTGCACAATAACATTTTGAAATCTTCTGTATGCTTTCAATGTACCTTCAGCATATTATGTTATTTCAGTTGTTTTGATCTCTCTTCTCCAGAGCACTCTTCTGTCTAGCCTGTCCCGCCACTTCCGCAGGGGGTCTCCATCTTCTCCGGCCAGTGGTATCCTCCCTTCCCCCCAGACCAAACCACCCACACCAGGCTCCAAGGGAAGCCATGAAGGTCAGGAGCCGTTCATCCAGCTTGTCCAGGCCTTTGTCAGACTTGTGCAGAGATAGACGTGGATTTCAGCACTGTTAACACAAGCAGATGGAATCCACTGTCCACGCTGTGGGTGAAATATGTTTTGTAAAGACGTGCAGCGTTCGTTCCTCCAGTTGTGCAACAGACTGGGGATATGCCTCATTGTTAAATACATGGTGAACGTACACATAGCACAAATGTGTGACCTTGAGCGAGTGTTTGTTCCATTCATGTAATGCTTAGTAATATTACAGAGCCAGGCTCTTTGCTAATGTGTGCAAAACATGCAACACTTTGCCAAAACTGTTGTTATAATTGGAGTTGACATGACCACAACCAGTGTTATAGGCCAACTAGAAACAGTATGACAGTCCAGCTTTACAAAGAAGTTGACTTTCTCTGAAAAAATTAATAAACGTCTATTTAAATAGAATTGCCTCTGGAAGGGAATCTGAAGAGATCTTGGTGCTACTTAACATCAGCCACTTACTGTGGTCCATCTTTCCAAGGCCTAGTTTTATAGGTCACTTTGACAACACATACTGACCAGAAAATCTATTACATGTTACCTAAGAATTAAAACCTTATGTATTGTCATTTAAAAGCATTTTCAAATATAATCTTTCCTCATCTATTGTAATGACTTGGGGTAATAGAAAAGCTTACTCTACAAATCTGCATTGGTGCCCTATGCATACAATTTTTCTACTTCTCCATTTTTTGAATGTAAAACTTTGGTATGGTTTGCTATTTTGTTATTTGTGCTTCTCTATGTACACTGCCAAGATTTGTACTTTAAAAAAAAGTGTATATGCTAATAAAAGGATTCTTTCATGGATAACCTGAGGTGTTTTTAAAATTAGAAATGGCAATAATATTTTGTGCTAATAAAAGGACTTTTGTGCCCTAAATGTAAAATTATTGCTTAGAGGCGGTCAGTGTGCTTGATGAAATTTAATGAGAAATAGCTTGACATGAGGAACGCACCATATACATTTTTTGTTTACTGCATTTGCACAATTCTCAGTACACATGGTAGCCCTGAACCATCTTATAAATAACTAAGTTGACAGGTAAAACACAAAAGGTAATAAAATACATTTTCATGTAAAATTCTATCATATAAAAAAGGATAAAGGAAAAAATATTCAATGAATTAATATTTACAAAAGGCTTTTCACTTTTATATTGGGGGGGCGTTTTTTTTTTTTTTTACAACTTCAGTACCCATAACGAGATGTACAATTTGCCGTTCATATCAAGAGTAAGCAGACAGACAGTTTTACAGCAGGGCAGAAAGGTGCATTAGGTAGCTACATTATAAAGGCAGTGTGGGGCATTGAACCAGCAGCGTCAGTGATCCTCTGAAGATTCAGAGTGCCTGCCAGCAAGCCGTCTGGAAACATGGACAGGACTACGTATTTCCTCAGGCTGAGGGCCTGCAGCGTCGCCTACTGGCCATTGACCGGGACCTCCTGTGGAAACGACACACTGTACCATCAGCATACCAACATCTTTGGTCTCAGGCATGCAGGGTACAGTCAGTTAATTCATTTCTAAGCTTCTACACTGCCTGCAGAAGCATGGATCTGCCATCTTGTTCAGAAAAGATGCCTCAGTCAAGTAGAGATGGCTTATCATGCATCATAAATGCAGATTTATCAGGACAGTCACTCAAACACAATATGCCACTATATCCCCTCATGATATATTTTGGGATCTGCTTCATGCAACAAATGAGACTAAATCAACAGAACCTAATGAACAATGTCATGCATCAGATCACTCTCAAACCCTGCGCCTCAACCGCACTAACCTTCGTCTGGTCCTCCAGACGGACCTTTCAGGCCAAAGAGGGTATAGTAATTTGTCTACCATTATTTAACATGAATAGAGGATGAGAGAGAGAAAAAAAGTAATTAATTTAAGGAGAATTGGCCAGTGTGAGTAGAGCATTTGTTTGGCATCTCAACTGGGGGACGGCTGCTGCTTTAAACTTACCTCTAAATTCCCCCTGGCTTTCTTCAAGACTCCATGGGTTAGTGACACTACATTGACACACAAAACAACCACAGAAAACAATACAACGTCACATATCTATGGCTGTTTGTCACCTTAAACACCAATATGCAATGTTAAAAAAAGGTAATAATCTTACGCTGATCAATGATGACCCTTTCCATTCCCTCTTTGAGCTGGTTGGTGGTGCGTAGGCATTTAACAGCTCCACTTAGCATCCTCTCCTGTTGGGACAGCCTGCTCTTCAGCCTGGCTACCTCGTTTTTCAACAGCTCATCCTGATATGGAGGATAACGGAGGATTAAGTGTGGTCCATAGATGCTTAAATGGATACTGTATGTATGCGTGTCGGTGCACGTCTACCTGCTGGTTGTTGCTGCTGTCCCCTGCTGTGTTGGCAGCCGGCAGGGATACTCTCCACGCCAGTTTGAGCAGCCGACCGGCCTCCTCCAGGACCTGCTGCATGGTGTTCACGCCACCGGACAAACTCTTCAGGTGCTGCTGTTCCATCACCTCATCAGACATACACACAATAGGTACACCTCAACTACGATGACAATATGGTCTTGGAAACGTTTTAACGAAATACCATTACAATCGTATTTACAAGCTTCACATTCAGCTACCGTGTCACCATCTTTATAGATAATCAGGATACCACAACAACAAAAAAGTAGGAAATTGGAATTGTTTGGAACAAATGAGTCAGACTACAACAGCACGTCTGCAACAGAGAAAATAGATGTTTGACATAGCATGCCATTACCCTGTTGTCCGTGTGTGCGTGCAGACACTCCTGCAGGTGTGTGTCCTGGCTGCGTGCGAGCCTACGGCCCTCAGAGATTTGCTTGCGCAGGGCATTGTAGTCCTCAATCAGGCCCAAAACATGGCGGCCGTTGCGATTAGCCCAGAGCCGGTGGCCTGGCACCAGGCGGGAGGGAGCGCCAGAGACACTGTCACCAGAGCTACCGCTGTACTGGGACCCTTCGTCCACCTCCAGCTGAGCACGACGCTTCATTTCTGGACAGAGACATGGACGCTCAGCCACTTTAAATGCAATCACTCTTGTTAATGTGGCCCACCTACGTTTCTTCTTGTCAGTTTAATTTCAGCATTCATCTACCCTTACAATCAGACATCATGCCAACCCCGACAAGGAGACGTTATCCTTACCATGGAGGACACTGGTGTGTTCATCGTGGGACTGAGAGGAGTGACGGAGAGGATCACAGCCCTCGCGACCGGGGGACCGTCCTCCCTCATCTAGGACAAATGTAAAACCAACACTGACACGACCGCGCAGGGTGATAGGTGTGTGTCGGTGTTTGCGTGCCTGGGCCTTGTGTTTACCTGAAGGGGAGAGCAGGTAGTTGATATTGATGGTGTCAGAGCGGTTTGGCCCTCTGAGCAGCTGCTCCTCCAGTCTCTGTCTGAGCGCCGTGTTGGTTTGGATGCTTCTCTCCAGCTGCAGCCTCAGGTGTCTGATCTCCGACAGCAGCTCCCCCATGTCCACTGAGCCGGGGACGGGCTCCTGGGACGCCTCGCTGGATTCTGCTCAGAGGTACAATGAAGAAGAATGATAGTTAGAAGTTAGGAGAGGTTAGTTAGGTTAGACATTAGCTCACTGTTGCACAATATTAACAGGAATTTCTCTGTTTTCGAGCCCTAGTTCAGACCAGAGTCAGAATGGAGGCGTTGCAGGATTTACGTGCGCAACTCGCAGCAGGGCTGTTCATGCCAAAAGTGCATTTCTATGCAGTTTAGCAGCCATGACCAAGTAAAAAATGCACAATAAGGAGGTGAAATGTCACATAACATAGGCTATACTTACTAAGCATCTAATCATATTTATTCTAGTGATAATTCAATACCAGACCCGATGATCATCTGGCATGTGGTAAAAAGGAGATCAATCATCAATCAATCATGTTTTATTTATATAGCCCTTTTATACAAGCATGTCTCAAAGGGGCTTTACATTGCATCATATACATAGTACATCACATCATATACTACACTACACATATACTACTGTGTTCACCACAGTAATGCCTGTTGCTTTTAAATTGCCTGTGTACCTGTGTGTTTGTAAGTTCCAGTCTTAATCTTTTCATAGACTTGCAGCTCCACACGCAGCGACTGGAGAAGATGTTGAGAGTCAGACAGCTGTTGCATCTGGAGCTTAAGCTCACACTGCAACCTGGAAACACACACACAACAAAGTTTCAGAACTACTCTACTACTCTCAAATAAAAGTGCCTAACCCTTTAACACAATATGCATGTACAGTACACACATGCCCACACACAGCAACAAGGGCAGGAAAGGGAGAGGAGAAGTGACTCCAGGTGTCATGTGTCAGCCTCATTCAACTGTGTGCGTGTGCTCATGGATGGGATGAGGTATGCTACACTCTCATGTTACTGACTTCTAGTAATAATATAGAATAATGCTAATTGTAATGACTGTTTTGACTGCTAATTGGTTGCCTTGTGTAGTTTCAAGTTGCACAGGGAGATAGCAGTAATGACAGCATGTGTGTACTGTACCCCGTAGTGAGTGTGTGTGTGTGTGTGTGTACCTGTGCAGCTCCTCCTTGCTGTAGTGCAGTGAATCCTGCAGCTGTGTGTTTTCCTGGCTGCTGCGCTCCAGCCTCTCCTGCAGACGGCTGTTGTCCTGCCTCAGAGCTTCACATTCTTTCCTGCTCCGCTCCAGCTTGGCCGTCCGCCTGGCCAGCGTCTCCCGCAACTTCTCATTCTCCTTCTGCTTGTCTGGAGGAAATAAAGATGGTTTGAAGGCAATGGACAGCCAATACTGCGTACGTGTGTATGTGTTCCAGACTACACATTACCTCTAGATCCCAGACTGAGCTGCTCCTTCAGGCCCTGGTTCTGTCCCCAGAGGAAGCGCACCTCGTTGACCAGCTGACCCTGCTCCTCCGTGCCGTGGATGAAGATGTTGGTGGCTGCTGAACACCAAAATAAAAGCACAAGCACATAGAATAAGGGCAAGTCATTTGCACTCGGAGCGGATCATTTCAAAACGGAGATATTTGATGTGTAACAAACATCCTAACAATCACATCGACAGAGAGAGAGAGAATGAGACACGGCAAGAGAAAGAGAGAGAGAGAGAGAGAGAGAGAGACGTCATGTACCTGGGTCTTTCTCCACCTCAGCCAGTCTCCTCTCCAGCTGTTCCCTGAGACGGTCATTGGTGTGAATGCTCTCTTCCAGGCGTTGACGCAATGCTCGGATCTCTTGTAGATGCTCTGCCAGCAGGTCTGACAGACAAACGTGCACACAGCTAAGTCACATATTGACACAGTGCATGTTTATTCAAACAACAAATCCCCACAATGTTGCTACATCATGAACATACAATGCACAATGTACATTATTGGCTTGTAAACAATAAAGCATAGCGACTGTACTTAACCATGCCCTAGGAACAAATACAAAAGAGCCATTTGTAACTGGATGACGCCATACGTCTCTTCTAATACAGGTAGGAAAAGGTAGAATCGGGTTAGATAAGCATCCCAGGAACTTCATTTCATAAGAATATCATTACACCTTTGAGTAAAATGCTAATTGATGGCATCCAAATGTGCCATGTTCACTGGGTAGGATTCAGATAAAATGTTTCCGACATCCGATGTGTACCAAACTTTTCCCAGGTCCAGATTCAAACTAAGAATTCTAAGAAATGCTTGAAATCCATCCAGGGACAACCGAATCAAAATACAAGCCAATTGTGGTAAAACACCAACAAAAACAGACAAAAGAAAACACATGGGCAAAAATATATCTATCACTAAAAGTTCTACTCATTATTTCTCGTGTCTCATTTTCTGCTCCTCAGAATCCTCCATCAAGGTAATGTCGCTACTCTCCAAATGATATTGTCGGGCCGGTTGCGTTTCTTGGTGCTTTAATGGTACAGAGGATGCTGGTATGAGGTACCAGACAAGTGATCTTGCTGGGTAATGTGGGGGTGCATACATCATACCAGCATCAATATTTTCAGGGAATGTATAAGAAGGGTTGAAGAATATATGCTCCAAAATGTAGCTTCCTACAACCTATGGAACTTAGAGAACATGTACTGCATATCAGTTGTTGAGGTGGGCCTGCAGTAGAGATTCGGTTGTCCCTGGATAGATTTCAAGCATTTCTTTGAATTCCCCATGTTTGAATCTGGACCTGGGAAAAGTTTGGTACACATCGGATGTTGGAAACATTTGATCTGAATCCTACCCAGTGAATATGGCACATTTGGATGCCATCAATTAGCATTTTCATCAAAGATGTAATGATATTCCTATTAAATAACGTTCCTGGAATGCTTATCTAACCCGATTCTACCTATTCCTACCTGTATTAGAAGGATCAGAGACGTATGGCGTCATCCTGTTACAAATGGTAAAATCGGACTCAAAACTAACATGGCAATCAACCTACCCACACCCCACATTTACCTGGATTAATAGTGCGAGGCTGTCCAGTAGTATCCTGGTGTGAGGCTGGGCGTCCCTCTCCATTATGGGCTTCTATCTGAGGCCCTGAGCCATCCCAGTCCTGGTCTTCATCCTGTCCCTGATGGTGGGAGCTGGTCTGGGCCATAATAGAGCGATTCAGGTCCAGCTCACTGCGCAGGGTAGCATTGAGCTCCTCGCTACTCCTCAGCTGCTCCTGCAGTCGCCTATTCTCCCTCTGCAGGCCCTGCAGTCTGCTGGCATTGTCCCTCCGACCAGAAACACCTTCAGCCTCGGCTCCTCCTACAGGAGGGACTTGATGCTGGACTGCAGCCTCCGAAGCTAGTCCTGTTCCATCAATGGTATCTCTCTGGCCTATATATGTAGAAAGAGACAACTGTGGTATTTTCAGGAAATGAACGCACAAAATGTCAACAATAGATATTCACCATACCCATGTGTTTATCTTTAGTGGCCTTCTTCAGTGCCTGTTTCCATCGTCTTTGTGCAAGGCCATTCCGTTTCCCCGCTTCATTCACTAGTATATCCATAACCTTACACTAGGTCTCGCTTTGGCAAGGGTAGTTAGAGCATTCGTAGATCAGAATGTCCTCCACTGCTATAACCTAGCCTCCATGCTAACATAACTAGCTGAACCGTGGCACTGTAGGGAGCCTTATAAGTGAGTGCAACATGTTAGCCTCTACGCACTGTTGTAGCACTAAGGGAAATGAGAGGGTCGATCTGCAGCCCCTCTGCGGGAGCTCTCGCATATCCACAAGCATAATCTGTCTCTGGAATAGCCTTCACTGTCTCCTCTCTATGGGAAACACTATTTGAAGATTAAACCGGATAGGTGCCACTGAATAATGCAACTTTAAGTGGAGGTGGATTGAAATTGGACACTGTGTACTGTGGGATGCATGACTGCAACAGAATAGATCTGAGTGGAAAATAAGTGCCATTACTAGCTACTAGACTGGGCCCAAGGACAGGGCTTCAGGCAATCTCAATGCCATACCACTAGGACAGGGAATGGGGAAAGATATCAATGTTTAATGGAGAGAACCGAGTTGATCCCAGTGTGGCCCAAAATAAGCAAACAGTCAAGTACACACTATATCTGTCTGGGCCCATGTTCTGTGATACTTAATAAGACTATAATTGTACTTGGCTTTCACACCCATTCACAAATAATTTGGGTAAATGCCATTATTAAGACATTGTTATGCTGAGCTATGTTTACATCGTTGCATCTGAACATCTGTAGCTTATTTGACAAAATCGTTGATGTTGGCCCAATCTAGGTGCTTGCTTACCATGATCAGAGTGGGAGCTGTGGTGGCTGCTGTGGCTCTGGCCTCTGAACTGGCTCTGCAGGCTCTGGATGAGATGGTTCTTCTCCTGCAGCTCCTTAGACATCCTGGCATACATGGAGAGGGGGGAAATTGACATGTGAATAATGGGGTTATCAAATCTAGCCGCCGGGTGATGTGGGAGACTGAGCCATCTGTCAAATCATCTCTAAGAGTCATATAGAGCGAAACACAACATCAAACAGGAAAGATAAGCACACAGTCGGACAGCTTGACGAAGAGCGCTCATAAAGAAAGACTGAACTAACGGGAGTCAATAAAAATATCATGCTGAATGTATTTGTAACCAGAGGGCTTGCAGCGTTCAAGCAGAAACACCCAGTTTGAAAATATGAAAGAAGAGTTCACAGCAAACACCATGCCGTCCTCTTAGATCAAGCCCGGACGGCACTCACAGGTCCAACTGCTCCCTGGTGCATTCAGCCAGGTTGAGGTTTTGTTGAACGAGGAGGCTGAGGTGCTGTTGCAGCAGCTCTCTCTCGCCCTCTAGCTCCAGACGCAGATAATCTATTTCCTGCTGGATTCTAGCTGGGCTGTCTGGAAGATCACTGATGCTCTCCTTATAGGACAACAGCTGCTGCAACCCCTGCTGGAGTTCCCCAAGACTGTCCACAATAGTAACAATATGCAATAACGTACGTCACTATACAAAATATATGCAAAAACTGAAATTTGAGAGCCTGCTGCAGACATCCAGCTGTGTGTCCACGTTTTGTGGTCAACTTTGTAATCATCACTTATAGGAAATCAATTTTGGCTCTTCAATGTGATCAGGACAAAAAAACATTTTCCAACGCAATCAAAACAGAGCAATGTGTTTTCGAATGTGATTACATTATCTTTGGATTACATGAATAATGAAATGTGAACATTTAGATTTTGTTGATTTGTGGTTTGCAGAATTACAAAATCATGCACATCTCAAGTGATGATGGATGTCTTAAAAATTATCCAAGCTAAGTACATGAATCTTTCAGATTTGCGTAAATGCAATGCATAGAGTTTGATCCTCAGAACATTGGAGCCATTGCAAAAATGGTACCGATCATCCATGACAATTGGGTTTTCCTGTGTATTTGTTGTACTGACCATAATAGGATTGAAACGAATATGTCTGTACCTATATTTTGATGGCCAAGGGATGCAATAGTGCTACTGAAAACATTATAAACTGCTCACATCATCATGTAATGGTGAACCCAATGATATTGTGTAAAAAAAATGAAATTGCAATTTTAAGAGAACAAAAACACTAACACTGCCATTCAATGACAATCAGGCATACGGGAAAATAGCGATGGCAGTTCTCTGATAAACCATTTGCTGGCAATGGCGGAAATAAATATTGCTACAACAGCCAATCAGTACCATTTTCGCAAGGGTTAAAATTCTGAAAATGTTCAGGGCAAGGAACTGTACATGTATACTGATTTAGGTGATTTTATGCAAATCTGAACAATTTGGCCTATATTGCTTGAACTATGAAAAACATTTGTGGATTAAGTGTTGACTTTTGGTGTAAAAGTGTGTGAATTGTCTTCTATTGATGTCCTGATGGTCCAGAGACTCAACAGCCACTCAAAGGATTGAGTAAGACAACAGTGACCCAGTTAGGGGTAGTGTTTTGGTTGACACGGGTCAGTTCATCTAATCTAGGACTGAGTAAGTGGGTCAACAGCAGGACACTATACAAAACAAACAATATGCACAGCCCAGGGTAATACGGCAATAGGCTAGAAAGAGAAGAGGGGTGGTCTTGAAAAGAGGCACAAGGCAAGAATCGAAACAGCTCAGGTAATAACTATATCGGACAGCTCTCTATAGCAATATAACCTCAGAAAAGGGGACCATTCCATCCAGTAGGGCTGCAAGATTATCACAAAAATTTTAATTGTCGATTAATTCCCTTCAGTCAAAGACATGCAAATATGTGTGTTTGTGTGTAGTGTAGTACATGATGTGATGTACTATGTATATGATGCATGTAATGTAAAGCCCTTTGAGACATACCTGTATAAAAGGCTATATAAATAAAGATTGATTGATATTGATTGATTAATACAATCGCAATTAAATATCTATTTTGTGTTGCCAAATGCTTAAGTGTCTTCTTAAATATCTTCTTACGAACTTCGTAAGAACAAACAGAAACAGCCCCGCCGGATTCATGAACGCGTGGACCCTCGAAACTATTCTCAGCTGCGCTCCTCCAATGAGGAATGCCACTGATTCTTAAATTGAACACGTGTCCAAGTAGACTTGAATTGACATACAGAAACGCCTCACCAGCTCCTTATAAGCACATGCAAACATAGGGCTGTGTACAAAACAGAAGGTTTTATTTGTCACATGCAACATCATACCAGTAAGCTGAGCAATGGAATGTTTCTCCACTGGCTCTTACAATGTGCACACTGAGCAAGGTAAAAAAATAAAACCAACAATAAGAAAATAACAACAGAGAACAAGACAGTATATGGACTATTAATACTAGGGTGACCAAACGTCCTCTTTTACCCGGACATGTCCTCCTTCTGGGTCCTAAAACATCTGTCCGTCTGTCTGAATTCCTTAAAATATCTGGGGTTTTGCGTTGCTTGTTCCACCGACCATTTCCCCCGAATTTTTTTAAATATAATTCCATAAGTGTAACATAACGCATCAGCTATTTAAAATGTTGTATAAGGTGCCGCACTGGCGCTACGCACAGTTACCATTTTGTATGAAACTATTCTGTAATTCCATTGTTGCTCAGTTAGATCTAGTTGACTCCTTTTATCTATATTATATATTGTTAGTATAGCACTGGTCTCTTATTTGTCCTTGTGTGTTTTTATGTATGTATTCTTTTGCACCCTGGTCCTGAGAAACATCATCTCATTC
>OMOT01087156.1:0-12231 GCA_900312575.1 Acanthochaenus luetkenii | reverse complement strand
TAGCACTGTCGCCTCACAGCAAGAAGGTCCTGGGTTCAAATCTCGCCTGACCCTTTCTGTGTGGAGTTTGCATGTTCTCCCCGTGTTCGCGTGGGTCCTCCGGGTGCTCCGGTTTCCTCCCACAGTCAAAAAGACATGCAAATATATGTGTAGTGTGGTGCATGGTGTGATGGGCGGCAGTGGCTCAGGAGGTAGAGTTCCCGCCCCGCAACTGCAAGGTCGGCGGTTCGAGTCCAGCTCCTCCTCTGTCGTGGTGTCCTTGAGCAAGACACCTAGCCCCAAGTTGCTCCCGTTGAGCAGGTTGGTACCTTGCATGGCTGCCTCCGCCAACGGTATGACATGTAAGTCGCTTTGGATAGAAGCGTCTCCTAAATGCTGTAATGTAATGTATGTAAGTCGCTTTGGATAAAAGCGTCTCCTAAATGCTGTAATGTAATGTAATGCATCATCAGCAGATGGTTACTGTAAAATGATGACGGCTAAGCGGTATCAGATTATATACAGAGACTTGCTCGTGATAAATGTAAACCAGTGGAATAAATAGCGCGATTGAAAACTGTTGTTTAACAGGCAAAACGTGTCATGCTGTGTCACGCTCTCTGTGTATGTTTGTTATTCCAGTCCATGTGTAGAGAACATAAAGCGGGGTCGGGAATGACGTAAAATACAGCCATAAAGCAGTTCTGTTGCTTTTTTGCGGCAATGGCGATAGAAACGATAGAGGAAAATATCTACGATAAGGCATTTTTCGATCGCCGCACAATATATATCGTCATATCGAACAGCCCAAATAATAATGAGAATAATTAATGATAATAATGTGGGGATAATAATTTTGGAACTCTTCTCCTACAAAGTTAAGTCAAACTACCATTAGGCCTACCTTTTTCCTGATGAAGCAACTCACCTCCAACTCTCACTGAGAAGTGTACAGCTCATACTGACCGCGGGGGCCTCACTTATCAAGCATCTTAGAATAGGAGTGCTGATCTGGGACCAGATTGGCTTTCAAGTCACAGCGAACAGTATAAGGTCATGTGACTTACCCACTAATCCTAGATCAGTACTCCTATTCTAAGATGCTTGATAAGTGAGGCCCCGGGTCTCTCCAGCCACAGCTTTACCCAAATCTTTTAGTGTTTTGCCTTTGTTTTTTTTGCAGTGCATATTAACGCATGTTGCTTTAATGTGCATATTAAACACATTCCCACAAGATTAAAGGGACGGATGTCAGTAACGTTTCAGGAGTCAGCAGGATAATCTCAGTTGCATCGTTAAGTGTGTGATTCCTTGCCCTTACCTAATCGTCTAGTCTGAGCATATTTACAACGGAGACTTTAAAAATCTGTCAAATCCGTTGTTAGGTGTGTGCGACGCAACAAGCTTTCAAAATTGGTTAGGATTTCAAAAGTTTTCTAGTGGGTCCTCAGCCTACCAGACTAACTTTGCCAACCATTGGCCCCGACCAAGGCTCCAATCTGGATTTCCCCTCCGATTGTGGTATGGGCAAATCTGGTGTAAATCGTCCCGATAATCCTCTAGTGTCCCCCCCATATAGACACATGTGCTTTGTTTTGAATCATGTCCAGTCAATTGAATTGGCCACAGGTGGACTCCAATCAAATTGTAGAGACATCTCAAGGACAGTAAAGTGAACATGGATGCACCTTAACTAAATTTGGTGTGTCACTGCAAAGGCGTTGAAATACTTCACTCAAAAGATTTGTTTATAATTATTAATTAATCAATTTTGATGCTATTGTGTGTAGATCAGCAACAAAAACCCTCGTCTAATCGATTTTGAATTCAGACTAGCACCACAAAATTCAGATAAAGGTCAAGGGGTTGGTTGAATACTTTCTGAAGGCACTCTATTGTGTCCGGCATGTGCAACCAATCTCCCATTCCCAAACTCCCAGACTATTTTTGACACACATAGATGCACAGAAACCTTTGCACATGGCGGACGACAGATGATCTTGTCGTCAACCATCTACTTCACGGTAGCTGATCGTGTGAGCCATACTGAAGGCCATCAGGTGTCTGTCTAGTCCATGATCTACGTGTAACGTGTTTAATGACAAAAGGTATACCCGACTTACCATTGGTAATCTGATGCTTGACAGTGCAGGCTCTTTCATTCGTTTTGGCGTCGGAGTCATCGCTACTATCAGACGTGTCCCCAGGCATACCGAAAGCAGGCGATATCTACAGACTCTAAAATGAAGTGGCTAGCCAGCTGTCCTGGTGTTTAAAAGGTGTTACACTAAACGCTCATCCGGCAAAGTTTCATAGATATAGATTGCATTATGGAGATGTGCGGAGATTAACAAAATGGCTTGACTGTTGTGTTTACTGAACAATATCGCCGCTCCAATTCCCTCGCCTTGGACATCCTGGTGGTTCACAGTTGCAGTCTTGTTATCTCCAACGACACCGATGGCCGAAATCAATCGGAAAAGGCAGAGCGGTGTATAAAGATTCTAACGTTAGGTTAACACTGCTAGCTGGCGTTAGCTAACGTTACCTTCATTCAGCCTTGTAAAAATAAAATAAAAAGATCACCAATGCTGTGGGACTAACGTTAGCATTAACCTAGTTTGATTAACATTAGCCATTCAGTTTTCATCCACGTAAGAACATTACTCATTAATGTAAATGGATATAATTAAACGTCTGATCGAAACAACGCGCAGCGTATTAGCTATAACTACTTAGTGCGTAAATAGATAACGTTACGCAGCTGGTTAGCCAACATTATTGTTACGGTCAAACGAGACTAGCTTTAGCTAACGTTAGCTGGTAATGGCTAGTAAGTTAGTAAACTAGTAGCTGGCTATACCTGGCTAGCGAGTCCCTGCTGTAGTTGCTTATCAAACTTTGTAACGTTCGCTGATGTTTAGTTAGCACACTCAGTTAGCTAGCTAACGTTATCTCAACTGGTATCGTGAGATGTCAATTACAAAACCCCCAGGTTAACCAAGACCATGTTGGAAAAGACCCGCTTGGGTAACGTTAGTTCCTCATCCAGTCTCTACTACGGGGATCAAGTTCATGAAAATAACGCACCTCATTTTATATTTTGCCAGCAGCTAACGTTAACCGCTAATGCCAGTTCCCCCAACGACTGGGTGCGTTCATTACAACCTCGGCGACGGTCCATCACGTGAACCAACAGGACGAATGCGGGCGGAGCGAAGTTGACCGAGCCCTGGCTAGATTACCTCCCTCTTCAACATAAAGATGGGTGACAAATGAATATAAAACCCTGAATACATGACAGGAGAAGCATAACGAATGCGGACGCTTCCATACAGGTGTACTGCGTGATACATTGAAGCGGTTAACATCCCATCATGCTCTGTGTACTAAAGTGCTGAGCAGGCCCACTTGACCCCGGGTCTGGATCAAGATGGCAAGAGGGAAAGATCTACGTGACTTTGAAAGAGGGTTCATTGTTGGGGCGCGGATGGCAGGAGCTTCGGCCACAAAGGCTGCTCGACTGGCTCGTGTTCCAATAGGACCAGAGGCTAAAGTGACATCTGCACTTAGATCGGTGGGAAAGACACGCAGTGCAGAAACCCCTCAACACAAAGACCAAGGCACATTTGAGAGTTCAGCGGTGCAAAAACCATCTGGTCTGCAGAGATGTGGAGAAAGAAAGAGCGATGTGGTCAGATGAGTCGTCCTTCACCATATTCTCCACACGTGGATGAGTGCATGTGTGGCGTTCACCAAGAGAACGGTGCAGGCCTGAGTCCTGGACCCCTAACCGCGAGGGGGTCCGGGGGCTCATTTCCCCGGCATGGTCTGTGTCCACTTGTCCCCTTAGAGGGAAGGGTCACTGCAAATCATTACAGCGTTATTCTGAGTGAACACCTTTAACCTATGATGAAACATCTCTCTCCTGGTGGGAGTAGCCTCCTCCAGGAAGACACGGGGCACGAGGGGTCACTGAATGGTGTGAGGAGTATGAACATGATGTGAACCATGGGCTGTGGCCTTCGCAGTCACCGGATCTCAACCCAACTGAACACCTATGGGAGACTTTGGACCGACGTGTTGGACCGCCATCATCAAAACACCAACTGAGGGAATATCTTTCGGAAGGATGTTGTTCCATCCCTCCAGTAGAATCCAGAGACTTGTTGAATCTCTGCCAAGGGTCATTGAAGCTGTTCTGGCAGCTTGTGGCCCAACAACACCCATTTAGATGGATCGCCCTTTTTCATATAAACACAAAACTAAAACACGTTTTTCTATTAATGTAAATATTCATAGGCCTATTCCATATGTTTGAGAAATGATAGACAATCTTAGTTTTTAACACTATACAGCACTGCACTTCGTCATCCTCGAGTAAAGTGCCTGTGTGTGTTTATCTCAGTTTACCTTGCATTAGGGAAATGTTTGCATGGTTGCATTCAGCTTTCAGCCACTGTGAATATTACTTTGATAAGTCTATTCCTTGGAGAGGGATGTTCGCTGATATGTAAAAAGTGTCTGTAATGGAGTTGCTTTGCAACCAGGACTCGTTGCTGCACCACTGGGAAGCATGTACAATCAAATAAAATATTTCAATTTCATTTCTTTGTAATCACGTACCCAAGTTAGCCAAAAGGCTAGTTTTCATTGGGAGTCCCTTTCCCTGATGCTGTAGGGCATCCTGGAATAATAAAACATGCAATAATAAAAACAAAAGCATTTGGTTGATATTGAACGCCACAATAGTGGAGCTTTTTATTGTACTTTTACTGTATGTGCGCCTATGTGGCATCTAAAATGCATAAACTACCACTTGCATGTAAAATGTAGTTCAACTGCATTTATTCAACTGTTTCTACATTGACAGATTTAAGACAAAACAGCCAGCAATGACCTTCGAAATATATTCAGATACATTTTACAGAACAGTTAATTTATGCTTGTACATTAAACTTCTTGGACAATTTATTTTACATCATGTGAGAGTGCCACATTGTTCATGTGCTGGCCGTACTTTATTATACTTGGGAAAAAAACTCAATACATATTTAAGTCCCTACTCCCTTAACACAAGACACCCAAATATGGAGATGCGATAATGAATTAATGTTCTGAGGTATTTGGAGCCATGTATGACATACTGATCAATAGCTTACCATACTTGCACTTAATAGCCTGTACTGTATTTTCTCTTTAAATGGGCGATAAATAAATTGCTATTGTGGTAGGCCAAATTCCAACAGCAGTGTCTAAAGCCAATAAATTATAGAGCTTGAAACTTCAAACCAGCAAAACATGGGTACTGGTGACCGGAAATGTCATTATGACTTGCTTTGCTTTCCCAGCCGTAATACTCATTAGGCAGTAGTAACAGGTGGCCAAGCCAACAAACATTAAAAATGCAACACGAAGTGAAGCAATCATGACTCCATTAATCAACCAACAGAGGCTATTGTATAAAGGTAAGTCCACCATTGCTCTGGTTATCAATCCCATCTCTTTTGCCACAAGAGCCATTAAATCAATTCTTAGACCAACCCAGTATGCCCTTGTTCAGGGAGCAGAGCAATTTCAATATAATTATTACTGCATGGCTTATACAGACAGTCTTGATGCTACTTTAACTAGTGAAAGAGCTTTACTTCCAAGTATTTTCATCAATTTGGAAATAAATGCTTTTTGGCTTAGCCTCGAAATGTGAACGTGGCTGCTTGGGCTAGATGGTCAGATTTAAGGCAAAATTATGGATCCAACCACTTCAAATCTCCCTCAACTCCTAGACAGATTTGCATTTTATCTTTACCAGTTACCATTTGTCTAAATCCAACAGGTTAAGTTAACACTCCTCCTCTCAACTTGCACATCTCTTCACTATAAAGTTGCACGTTACTTGAAGAGAGCAGACGGAGCCACTTTGGCACACTTTTGAAAATGTTAATTTAAGTAAAAGAAACGGTGTAAATAATGAATGTTAGGCCTAATAGGGTACACAAGTGCCTTATTTATTACAATTTCTTAGCCCAATCACTTCCTTCATCCCCCAACAATCAATCATCAGTATCTCCATAGTATCCCTTGATGACACAGTACACCTTTTTCTCCTTTCAAAGAGACTCTTTGGAAGAGACTTGTACACACAAATATTTTTTAAATGTTATGTTAAACCAAAGAAATACAGGCTAGAAAACAATAATTTCCAAATTATTTGGATCAGAGCACAAATGGCCAATGTGCTTATAAGATTTTCTACCTGCAATTGAATGGCTGGCAGATAGAAGTTCGGCTTCTGCATTGTGGTTAAGCTGTGAAACAAGGGAATAAGCGCCGTATGTAGTGTCTTTCGAGCAGCATGTCAAGCCTGGCAGAGGACACCATGGAGTAAAAAATAAAAGGTAATAGCCAATATTGACAGTTTCAAATTGTGATCTACAGTACTTCCATAACATGAATATTATATTCGTTTTATTGCATGTAATAATTTCATGATTTTCCTTTTTAAATCGAATATCCTGAACCGCCTTCAAGCCTCGATAGGAATAACATGTGAACCATTTAGGGTGGACTCCACCTTTAAACATTGAGTGGTGTGCATTTTAAAACCTTTTTAATCTTCTGTCAGGGGTGTTCTGGAGTCCTCAAGTTTGCAGGTGACATAGAAGATGCTTTCTTCAATAAGACGTAAAAGTTGTGAAAATGTATATATATTTTTTAAACATACAGGTCAATGTCTGAATGAGATTGAGGACAATATAATTTTGAATTTGAAGGCAAAAAGAGAGGAAGATGCAATAGCTGGGGGGGATTGCATTTTGTTCCACTGTGGTCTTGAAGTTTCCTCACGTGTCTGGCTCTTTTCTCTCATCACCGTATGGCTATCAGTCCCACATCTATGAGTTTCTGAATCTTCCGAGCAATATCTGGATTCTTTAAGTGACTTGAGGGTCGAATAAAAAAGGAAAGGGAAAAAAAAAAACATTACATTCTTCACGCATTTCAATCGACGATTGAATACTTGCATAGCACTGACTCAATCAAATCAAAACAAGAGTTTGTAAGCTTACTCGCTGAGCGCCTGAGGGTCCTTCTGCATTTGGTCCAGGATCATACGCATGGCTGGGTCACTCATAATCTGCTGTACCTCAGGGTCACCCATGGCCCGTCTTTTCACATCCTCAGGGCTGTCATTCCTCAAATTCTGACCCACTAGACAGCGTTGAATGCCTTCTGTGGCTTCCTGAATGGGTAGAAGGCAGGTGAAGAAAGCCAGACACATGCGTAATTATTATCAGCCAAATGTATCTTAATCACAGAAATAAGGTGTGAACCTTGATACGCCATCATTGACAATACCTTTGAGTTAGAGTCAATCTCCAGAGCCTTATGGTATGAGTCTAGAGCTTTAGAAAAGTCCTTCATGACTTCCAAAGCACCGGCCTTGCGTGTGTAGCCTTTTACTGTGGACAGCAGTGTTAAATCAGAATTATTCACCTTGAATTGAAACATCTAACACAGTTATAGTAACCAATGCTACCAACCACTAATGAGTGCTTCCAGCAGAATGCTAATTCAATGTTAATTCATGTACCGCTCTACGTGTAGATGTTTGGTGGTAAAACATTCACTTTTAATTGCAATTAGTGTCAGAGTTGGCCTTTCCAAGCTCCAACGAAACCATCAACGTAACATGAGAACCTCTGGAACAGCCAATTTTGAGTGGCGGTGTACTGCACTGGCGGGAAATAGTAGTATCGCACGCAGTGATGCATTTTACGTTAACATCCGGGTACGATGTTGGTAGACGCTAATGCTAACTACATCACCACCATGGACGAAGCTGCTCAAGTGAGCCGTTTTCTCTTCGTATGTAAAAGAGGTTTATACAGTACACAAATTATAAAAAATAACGTTGTCACTATTCCGCTTGTTTTCACACACTGATCCAGCTGGACACAGCAGCACACACTTGTTTGTTGTCCGACGTCATTAATAGTGTGACAGCAGTAAAAGTGAAGTTGCTAATTCTGACAAGAGTAGCCGCTAACGTGCCAAGTTATCACATTGAGCTTTAAAGTTCTCTACTTACTGAAGGTGGGCTCAAGTCTGATGCAATCATCACAATCCTATGACCCAGAAAAAAATATGATTGTCATTTTCAATTTACAACACAATTCAGAGGCACTTTTGCCAGGTTCGAATCTCATGAACATACTCATGTGGGTGCTTGGCAGTGATGCACAGTACCTTCAAGGCAAGTTGAAACTCCAACAGCTTTGTGTAGCAGGCAGCTCTGTTACTGAAGAGTTTGGCATCATCGGGGTTCCTCTTGATGGCCTCACTATAATGTTTAATGGCTACGGGGTAGTCTCCTATCGGACAAGAAATAAGAGTAAGTGCATTAAGAAATAATCCAATGATATGCAAAGAACAAACACTGCACCTACACACACCTTTTTGAAAGGCCTCATTTCCCTTGGTCTTCTCTTCCAGGGCTACCTCGGGGTTGATGTAGGCTTGTTTGTCCTTCTCCTTCATCATCATCGCTGCCTGCAGATGAATTGAGTGTCATGGTGTAAAAAGTGTTTTGGACTGAAAACAAATCGGAAAATATTTTTTTCCCCAGAGGCAGTCAACAATTTTGTTATAATGGATGTTCAATGTTTAAAAGTCAAGCTGAAATATCACCACTTGGTGGAAAAACATGTACCTTGTCTCACATGTGGCACTCCAATGTAACAATATGCATCATTAATGTGCAGCCAAACAGCTGTCAACAATGAAGTATAGTAAATCAAGCTGAAACACTGAATATCTTAAGTTCAAGCATCATTAAAATTGGTAGAGGTTTGGGTTGTGTAGTTACCTTGCCATGATGTAACTCCAAATATTGGCGAGACATCTTCAATAGTTGCTCTGTTCATTAGAAATGGATAATCCAAGATAGTGTTCATTTCCCTCCCTATACACTAACATGGCACGACGAAACAGGTCTCAAAGTCACTTTTAGCTCACAAACAAATGTGAACAAAGCGTCAATGTATAAAATAACAAAACCAAGTTTTAATGAACTGAGCAACTATTTAAGATATCTCGCCACTACTTGGAGTTACATCATTGCAAAGTAACTACACAACCCAAACCTCTACCAAACTTGAATGATGCTTTAATATTCCATGTCTTACTAAGGTGCTCTGATTGTAGGAAATAAAGAGGAAGTCTTGATCAAAATATTCTTCTAAAAATGTAACACCTACCCATGTTTTCATTAACTGTCATCTAGATCTAATTTCAGACTGACCAAGTTATTGGCCCGTGCAGAATTGGTTCCTGTAACAATAGCCTGGTTTCCACAGCAGGGTCTAATACAGCTTACAAAAACTGGAGTTACTTACTTACTCGCAAGTCCAATATTTCTGTGGTTCATTTAGCATCATATCATTAGAGCTGACCGGTTATCTGGGTTATACTCAGATGAATGAATACAGCCTAAGACCATCAGTTCTGAACATCTGAGTTGGCATCAAATAGCTACATTTTGTGGAAAACTAGAAAATAATAAAAACAAAGGCCCACACCACACCTGCTGACACTTCTTCAAGACATCATTGACGCGATGCTCCGATAAACTCTTGTTGAAGTAATCAACTGCCTCTTTGTATTTCTCCTGCTTGAAGTATGAGTTGCCAATTCTAGCCAAGACCCTATAAATATGGGAGAAGGATGAAGATAAACATGTTTTTAAATTAGAAAGTAGAGAGATCCACTGACATCATTCCAAGACAACTCAGAATTGGTAAGCTCGTCACTTTAAAAGCACTAGTGTGAGTGGCAAAATCCAACCGTTCTATTAGTAAAAAAACACCTTCTAGTATATAGTAAGAATGATGAGTGTGACAACAAGCAGTGAGACACAGGACGGAAGGTTCAAGTGGTATTTGACGCAAGACTCCAGAGTCAGGGACCTAAGTCACAACATAATCTTTGGGCAGTTTATTGTTCATTACAAGCAGCTGTAAATACTATAAAGTAACACTGCCATCCAGTGGTTACATGTATAGCATGAAAAGAGTGTAGACTGTTCTCTTGTCAATAAACTATCATGAGTAACTTGTATAGCTAGCTTGTATAGGATTTATGAATTAAGATTCAGTTCTAAAGCAGCTCAACAACAATATTGAATTTCAGTTGACATTTATCTTGGCAGAGTCTAAGTTATGTAGTGTCAAGGAACTCACTTTGCAATTTGTCTGTAGTCCTCTCGGTTCTCTCTGCCCAGATCAATGGCCTTCTCACACAGCTCTCTGCACCTCTCAAAATCCCTCATCTCAAAGTGCACAGCTGAAGGGAAAACAAAGAGTAGTGTACATCTTATAAAAGGCTGGATCATAATTACCAGAATAGTCATTCTTGAGTAGATTCGGTTTTAAGGTTTAATCTACAACAAAGCTCACTGCCTTAAAACTAGTGAAAAATAATCATTTCTGAACAATGCATATGACTAAGTTGCACGTATGAATAATGTTCCCAAAACTGCACACAAATCATTTTAGCCATTTGGTGGATCAATCTGCTCAGCTGTTTGAGGTTGGGATATAAAGGATCTACTGTAGTTCTAACATATGAAAATGCAAACCTGATTGGTTAGAAATATAAGCCATGTTGGTAGGGTCATGATTTAATGCCTCGTCATAATGTTTCAATGCAGTAGCAAAGTCCTTCTTCTTATATGCAGCATTCCCAAGCTCTTTCTCTTTCAAGGCCTATGAGAAAAAAATGGAAATTAGAAGATGAACAAGATGTGGTATAAAGTCCAATGTCCACCAGACACGTTTACGTTGCGGTGTCCACCAGGCGCAGATGCAGTGTGACAGCCGGACAGGAGCTGTGTTGTATTTAGATTGCTCGCCTAGCTTGTTATCTGTCTGTAAGCTCTGTCATTTTTTTCATGAACTGTGAAATATAACATTCACAATCCCCTCCTGTGAGTTTTCCCCCCTACAAATATGGCCTAAAGAAGTGTAATTTCACACTCATCCATTTGCCTAGAATCAAATGTATGACTAGACAGCCCATCTGTATGACAAACCAAAATGATACCCATTTTGGATTTATAATGGTGAATATCTCTAAAAAGGTCCTGTGCTTGAATCCCTTCAAGAATTTGACGAGAAGGAACTGTACTGATCTTTCACTTGAGCCCAGACTGATTTACCTTTCTCTTGTTCTCAGGCAGGTCTTCTTCCTTGGGAGGAGGTGGCTGAGTCCCTTTGGGTTTGGGGGGTGGAGGGGGAGTGGGCTCCTCTTCCTCCATCCCAGCCAGGTCTAGTCCCAACAGCACAGAGAGTGTGGTCATCACTCTGGGATCCTGCAGCTTCCTACACAACAGTCAGGCAGACAAGTGCATTTCTGATGCTTCAGGTTTCATTCACAATACATACATAACTTCCAATTTTAAATTACTGTACTTTTTCTATACATTAATTATTGACTAGCATTGAATATTTTGGCCAGTTTTCAATATGATGTATGTTGATGGTGGCTGGGCGATATGAGTACACCATTTCATTCTCTAACTCAAGATTATTCTCCAAAACAAACATGAAATAATACAGTGTTTACAAATATACTGGGTAGTCTATTGGGACTGATTAACATTTCTCCATACTTTTTGTGCAATTCTCAAAATGTTGTGGCAGATGGAGGGCGGTTAGAAGGGGGGAGGTGAAGGAGGGGTGGTACGTGTCGTTCCCTACGTGGAGGCTGAGGTCCATACGCGGACGTCCGCCCCAATCAGCAGCTATGGCAAGACAGCTGAGGCAATTAGGGAGATCGGGCAGGGCCAATCCCGACAGAGAGCGGGAGGGCTTAAATAGGGGAAGACAGGGCAAAGAGAGGTGTGTGACCCATGGGAGGTGGAAGGAAGAGAACGAGCATAGAGAATAGCGAGCGAGGATTGATTAGTGTGTGTATGACTGACCGGACTAAGAACCCTGCTGTGTGCTGGATCCCTGCCTGTCTGAGAACCCTCTTTGGTATCGACCACTGTCTGTTTACCGACTCTTCTCCTGCCTTGACCCCCGGACTGGATGACAACCTGAGCTGCGTTATCGAACCTTGAAACGGATGACGATTACCCCCTCAGTGACATTGTGAATAAGAGACTGACCCATTCCCTCCCCGAAGCAGTAAATAAAGAGCTGTTTCTGGTAATTCGCTGTGCGGACCGTTGTTATTATCGGCCACGTGGAC
>OMOT01087090.1:0-16688 GCA_900312575.1 Acanthochaenus luetkenii | reverse complement strand
CAGCAACAACGGCCGCAGTATCGGTGTTGAATAACTGTCTGACCAATCGAGACGAAGAGTTCCTTCGTCAACTCACAGGATGTCTTGTGTTCCGTCTCCGTACTTAGTTAAGCTCTCACGCTTAAACTCGACTCCGTTGCAAACGAAGTTACCTGAGATCTCCGTCACATCAGGCGTCACAATGTACAGTTACGTTAATTGCCCCGCTCTCATACCGAAGACATTCAAAGTCCTTCAGCCGCTCTCTGAAAACGGTTAACCTTCTTCTCTGCTGGTGAAGATACATCACCATCAACTGTTTCCGCTGCCACAGCGACTAACATTTTATCAGTAACGTTACTAAAACAGCTTGTTAGCTTTCGATAGTGTTAGCTAAGCTAGCCGCGAAAGGGAGTGATTGAAGGCTAATCTCAACCAATCTAGAGTCAGCATTAAAGGTAAGAACCTCAAACTCACGTTTGATTGGTTAGGATGGTCACCGTTACAAGGCATACTAGCGAATGTACAGAGAAAGGGACGTTCAAGTGAAGAAGAAAAAAATGACCAATTATATTTAGAGGTCGCACAGACTAAATTTTGGGCGCATATGCGGCCAAAACGGTCGCAATTTTGAGCCCTGAGTTTAATCAACTGGCCCGTTGTCGACCGGAGGGTTCAGAATATGCCGCCGGACCACCGGGCAGATGGTAATGTCGAGTTAGCGTCATTTCAAACTCAAAACCACCTCTCAGAGAAACGCAGACCTCCGTGACATTTCTCATGTTTTCTTTTTGGCGGCACAGAAAAAATACAGCAATGTTTTCCAAATGATATACCGGCCAGCTGGCTGGTGACCCCAAATTATTTATGCGACAAACCCAAAATGTACCTGCAAATGGCGCTTGGCGGGTGTTAATTTTGGACCCTGGTATATGAATAAATGCTTTTATTAACCCCTTAAGCCTAACGGGCGGTTCCGCCGTCTTGATGGTGATAGTTATGGATGAACATATAAATTTTCCAAAAATCTTTTTTGTTGTTGGTGTAAACGGGGATCTAACGCTACCAAAACAACCCTCCCAAGTGTATTTGGTCCAAGCCGTCTGATGGGCAATACTGAAAATGTTTGAGTTCCGAAATAAAAGCTCTTGGAGTGGCAAAGGCAGTAGCATTACAACGCAGCTTGGAAAACGATCCACTCGTGTCATATGAAACTAGACACTCTACCCTTTGAAATTATATCAAGCAATCAATAGTCAAAGCTAAACAACTGTCAGCCCCACAGCAAACACACAGCCAAACTTCACATCCAAGTGTCCGTGTGGCACATTTTGTATTTATGTCTCATTATTTCATACATTTTCAATGCAATTGCCATCAAAAGCAACACATATTGTTTACTTACTTTCAATTTCATTTTGAGTCCTTCCTCATGCTTTTCCATGCTAGCAGGCTTGTTTTGTAGAGAGCTCTGCATAACCTGTCCCTATGTCTCCATGACAATATACGGTCTTGTCATGCCATCTTTTGACCGTTAAGTAGTACTACAGATGAAGACATCACCATAATCTTATTCTATTCCTCGTGAGCTTTCCAACGAGGGGCCATGCCATGCGTAAAGGGATGCAGCTCACACGGCGCTTTAGGATTTTACGCATGACGCACAGCGCTTCGCGCACTTAAACTTCGGTGTTGCTTTGGTTGCTTTTCCACATCTACAATGTCAAAGAAACAGCAGAAAACAGATTTAGGTGCTCTAGAAGAGATTCAGAAGAGAAGTGATGTAGAAGTTGAGGATTCTACTGACTGTACTGATGAGGAATATATGACTCGGAGGAGGCGGCACATTTTATATATCTAAATGTTACTTTTTCATATTTGATATTTGTAATAAATCTACTCCTTTTGAGACAAAATCATACAATTTAGTTGGTTTTTATTGATTTTATACTATGCACAACAGTGGAATATGATGTTGCTCAGGGTAAATGTCATGGCCTGATGCTGCATTGTGTGTACATAGCCTCATGTAGTGGAATTAGTAGTATTTTGCAGCCAGATTCCCTTCCAAGAGGTAAAAAAACAATTTGGTACCTTGGGTATCCAAGTGGCCAAAATGGAGAGTCCGCCTGGTACTATCATCACTAAAACCTTTGTAGAACCTCTGTACTTGGGAGCATTGCTATCATGGTGTTATCCACTGTTTAATTTAGAAAACATTTTAGGCGAGGATAAAAATCAAAATTTCTCCTTTGGTTTACTGAGTTTGCTCTGGCATAGTAAGAGTCAGAAGTTTACTGACACTGGGAATATCCATATATGTCAAGATCATGCATATAGACCTGATGGATGTGGAGCTATTGTTTTATTTCAGGTATGTTTGTTCAAGTGAAACTACCCTCCCAGCACCCTAGGTAGGAACAGGTTAATTGGAAACTACGCAGCAGACTTAAAACTTGACGGCGTCCTCAATTTAAGTTTCACCTGAGGCCCTCTTGTCTCCTACACATATGCAGTAGTGAGTTCATCTGGACTCACGGGAAGTGTGATGACCCAAGCTAAAACTTGCTAGCTTTGCGCTCTCTAGTGTTCAAACCGTGCAGAAGAGAAAAGCCAACGGCTAATACTGCCACATAAACCACATATGAAAACTCTTGGGTTTGTCTGAAACTTGTTTATGATGCATTGAGTTAAATTTTAAATAGATTTTTAATTCCTTGCACTTGATTGTAGAAATTAGTACCATGCTTTGAGTTTGTTGTTATTTCCGCATTGGTGACGTCAAATTTCAACAGTTCCAGAAATTGAGGTCTCAGAAATTGCAAGTTGTATTTATGACTTGTAAGATGAAATGAACAATTAGCAAATGCCTCATCGAGTACCTCAGTACCTGGATGTTGTTTTCTATACCACTCCGAATAATTACATTGAAAGTCCTCCACTAAAATGAAAAAACTCAGTTAAATAAATTAAAGCTAATGTACCAATTGCCAATGAAGTTCCCTATAGAGTACTTTTACTGTGCCCTCTAATCTCTAGGATGCTCCGGTTCAGACACAGGTTCGCGAGGCCCTGGCCCGGCCTCGTGTGGCCCATGCACTGCGCCCCTCTGCTGCCAGTTCACACCGGATTATTGGGGATCTACGGAGCGCCAAGTGGAGCACTCGGCGAGATGAGCGCTACCGAATACTCTCCAGCCATCGTACAGGGCTGTCGATCCTATCCGAGCAGCAAAACCCCCAGCCAGACACCACTGATGGGGTAGAGGAGGCTGGGATGGCTGAGAAAGAGCGGGATAAATGTTGGAGTCTGGGGGAGGTGCAGGTGTTTGACCTCCTACATGAGGATGTAGGGGACCAGGACAAAACTCCAGGCAAGGTGAGTTCAAGTCTAGTGAATCTGGAGCATTTACTCCTGCAAATTAATATACTTGTTAGTAATAGTAAAATAATGCTTGTTCAGGTCATGAGCATACACATATATGTAGACCAGGGCTCGAAATGAACTTTTTCACTTGGTAGCACTGGTGCTCCCAACTTCAAAAGTTAGGAGCACCAGCCAAAAGTTAGTAGCACCATCCAAAAATTAGGAGCACCAACGTATGTAAACTATTTTTTTTTAATAAAAAACCAAAACAGTCGCAATTTCGAGCCCTGTAGACGTTTTTAAACATTTGCCATGAGCCCTAGTTCGAGGGCAATTGGAGTTCCTTTATCCAGTCTAAATGGTCCTCTGGAATAACACAGCGAATAAAAAATAAATTACAGGACCTCCCCCAGTAGAACTGAAGCAGTTCAGATACGGCTGAAGTATGACACCCGGATCTAAACAGATTCTACCTAGTATCGTTGTCCCATTGGGACAATGTCCCAATGCCTTCTTGTACCTCTTATACATTGTGCAGTGCTGGCCTGGTTGGTGACACATCAATCCGTCAGAGTAATCACATCTATTATACTGGGACAGTTGCAGTCCTTCGCCTCAAAGATGTAAAAACACTAAATAATGAAACGGTGATATCAAGACACACATGTTTATATATTGTGAAAAGTTCTAATTATTGTACCAGGACTGCCATTTGAAGCATGCACCTAGCAACATAAAATGCTATTAACCAACTGCCAGCACCTTTTTTAGGAAAATTGGAGCACACTTACTAGAATTTTGGCCACAGGGCAACCAGTCAAAAATGCCAGTTGCTGTAAAGAAGTGTTCCATGCTACTTGTTCCTATTGAAGTGTTTAACTGATGAAAGACTACGTTGTATAGTTGGTCTGACTAATGTTGACGAAAAATGTACTATCGTAAGTCGCTTTGGACAAAAGCGTCTGCTAAATGATGTAATGTAATGTAAAGAGAAACTCACTGTGCAAACCCTGATATTTTCACATGGATCCATGAGCTGATCTTCAAATTGGTTAATCATGTAGTTGGTTTGTCACCTAATTTCTGTTTGAGGATGAGTCGATCATCTAAAACATTGCTTACACAGATGGCTACAATAATGATTTAATCTCACCCTATTTTTCCTAGACATTGTCCTCAGACCCAGAAGTCATCCTGTGTAATAACATGAAGATGCTCCGGGAGGGTCTGAGTGTGTCTGGAGAGGGACTTGGGGAGGAGCATCGTGAGCAGGAAGATGACTACGTCTATGACCTTTACTACCAGGAAACGGTGACACCCGGCTGGATACAGGACATCCTGTGTGTCGTGGCCTATGCAGATGAGGGAGAACTGGTGTGTGTGTGTGGATGGATACACAGACGGATTGAGTGATGGATTTATTGTGAATCGTAGTGAGTGAATTAATTAATAAATTGGGGGGACGTAGTGAATGGACATGGAAATAACAAGGGGGAATGACGTGGTCTGAAATTAAAGATGTGAAGCAACTCATGGACCTGTAAAGTACTCGCACACATCCTCACGGTTAGCCCATCTGGCCCCTAGTGGCTGTTAGGAGGCATAGCAATATCTACAAACAACACACTGAACCAGGATCATTCAGTTCTGCAATACTGCTGAACTGTGAAGGCTGCTTCGCATCTATGACACTGTGTCCTTGTTATTGAATGTTTCATACTGTACCTGATTCTATACACGAAATGGTATTGAAAATGGGTAGGATGACATTTCAATGAAAACTAGATTTTCATTATTTTGGCTGATCAAAATATTTCTAGCCAGGTCATTTTTGTTTGTTTTTGTTTGTTTCCAGGGTAGGTGAGTTAAAAATGTAATTTTGGACAATGGAAAGAGTCAAGTTAGTGATGGTCCAGTAGTGTTCATTCAGGCCTAAGTAACTAGGCCTAGCTGTAGACTTCCTCTTCATATCGACTTGGCTGGAATGTCATTTGCTCTACTAGATGCTGCTCACATACCACATCAATAGAAACAAGAGGCTTTCAGGTGAATGAGCTGGGTTGTTGTTTATCCCAGGTGCCTGACCTTGTGGTTCATGAGGAGGTGTACGAAGATGATGATGATGAGAATGAGGAATGCAACTGGAGGAATGACTACCCTGATGAGGAAAGTGATGGGGACAATGACAGAGAGGAGCGCTACAGTGGTATGTCCTCTTTTTTCCTTTTTTATTTGTTGTACACATGCAAATACTTGGGGGATAAAACAATAACATTCAACATGATATTGGGAAGCCATAATAATATTTGTCACTACCACATAGGGCTGTGCGATATGGAAAAAAAATCTATCACGATATGGGTAATTTCATATCCCGATGACGATATATATCACGATATAGTACGTTTTCTGTACATGTATTATTTATTTAGATTAATTATTAACGTTGCTATTATTATCATATTTAACATTGAAATACAGTTTTATATTGTGTTAGACACTCACCAATGGCTAGACGACGACGGTGGCCAAAACACTGTAGCCGTGTCCAGTCATTCAGTACCAGTGCACTGATGTCGTTAGTCCATTAACCGTGGTTACACAGACCCATAGACCGTTCGCTATCATCGGTCCTCTGGGAAACAGGACGTCTGTAAACATCAACTACAGTATCCAGTCTTCTTTGATTAATTGTATTGTCACGCTCATGTACGGCTGTGTTGTTCGGCTCGTCCACACATGTTGCAGCATAAGATGATGCACTGCGAAGCTCCTTCTACTTTGGCTCGGTAATCTCCATATGCGCGTGGGTAACTAGTTCTCTGAAGCCCTTCCTCGCAAAGGGTGTATATCGGCTGGGACCGTGTCTTTGCGTCGTAACGGCACTCGTGATTTATTGATGTCTTCGTGGGGTTTTATCATACGGAGTGCGTCTTACAAAATATTATTTTAGATAAAGTTCCTCATCTTGTCTTGAGGTCTGTTCTGTGTAAGAATCTTGCGGGGAGTTTCTTTCCGTGTCGCGCTCCTCCGTGTTTGTATGTTTTTCCAGGTAGAATCTGTTTAGATCCGGGTGTCATACCATGCCTTATCTAGAGAAAATATCTACGATATACATTTTTCTAGCGTCCCATGATATATATCGCCATATCGAGCAGCCCTACTACCACGACAAATATGAGTCGGTGGTGCAGCTGTTATTTGTGCCAAATGTCTGAAGATTTAATGGCGGTGAGATGCAATAATTTATTCAAGGGAAAATGTAATTGTGCCTGTTTGGCATTTCTTTGGGTTCGAACCAAATGGAAAAAGAGCATTAATCAAAGGCTATTCTTACCACAAATTTAAATAATCTACACAATTATTTTAGGCTGTGAGAAGAGATCGCATGTAAATCCATATTAGTTGAACAGTTCACATGTACTACAACATGTCGGTAACAGATTAAAATACAGGAATACTTTCAATAGAAAAAATAACATATAGTGTTCAGTATGTCATTTAGAATTCAAAAGTTGTAATCTTAATCTCCAGCAATAGAAAAGCTCTACGTGGGACTCCTTGAGCAGGACTTTGTCCCAAACCCGGACACAAACCCCTATGTACCCCAAATAAAACTATGGAGAAGGTACAAGTATGATGTTGTCTGTCTGTCTGTCTGTCTGTCTGGAAAGGCGAAACATCCTTACTCCAATTCTTTCACCTTTTAACTCTGCAAAAAAACATCTGAGATCACTGGTACCGTTTCTCATAGTCAACATTTTAACAGAGCAGTGCCAGTCTTCAGACAAACTAATCCATTGACGTTTTAAGGAACACCATTTTACAAAATCTTGTCAGTTTAAAGCATTAATCCAGGGCATATTAGGCTGCTACTAACATTGTCTTCACGAACTATAACCTCATTTAGCTTAATGAGTTAAAACTTTTGGCTAGTGTGTTTTCTCCAAGCTAGTAATGGCAGAAAAATATCTAAAATACGTCTTTTGCATTTTTTTCTACAGTGTGTTCCATATAAATAACTCAAAAATATAGTTACAAGAAAGATTACATGTTGCATGCCGTTAATCTTCCAGAGAGGGCAGAATCATCACATTAGAGGGAGCTGACGGGGAGAGAAGCCTGTCAAATAGTCTTTGATCTGACCAAGCACACCCCGGCCTCTCCAAGCCCTGCCACCTGAAGTGTCCAGGAAATGCAATCGCGATTCAGCCCCATCTGCTGTTCAAATACAAAAATGACTTGTAGTGTCATGAGGAATTCAATTGCAATCTGAGTGTAACTGAAGAAATTATATCACATTTAGGTTGCAAAGACTGAGTTTGGATGTAAATCTGATTAGTTTGCTCTTCACATTTTAGCACTTTTTTTGGTTTGTGATCCTACATTTCTTTGTGTTTTAATACTCATATTAATAAGATTACCACAATTTATTGTCCAACAAAAGACTGCCTTGATTGCCTTGTTGAAAATGCCATTCACCTCCGCTTTCAGATGGTAAATACTACTTGGGAATGCAGGGTTTGGTGATGGATACCACATTTCTCTGACATACTGAATTCTGAATACTGAAGTCACTAAGAAGGAAATACCTGTAGTCTTCATTTCAAATAAAACAAAAATACACTTTTTTAAATTAAATCATATTTAGTGTTAACTCTTAAAATGCAATATAGGACACAAGTACTGGAAGGTTTTGCTTGTGGTTGACATTAGAATTAATTTTTTTTAATGTAGCTCTTAAAGGTCCCATATTATTCAGTTCCTTGTGATTTTGTTTTCAAATGACTCAAGATAAGAATAATGGACCTAATTCTGGAACATTTTCTTAAGTGTCTTCTTAAATATCTTAAGAACAAATCTAAGAAACCGCTCCGGCGAATTCATGGCGCGTTCTCGTGGACTTCAATTTACAGACAGAAACGCCTCGCCAGCTCCTTATGAGGGCATGAAAACATGGTAACGTGTGCAAAACAGAAGGTTTTATTTGTCACATGCAGCATCATACCAGTAAGATGAGCAGTGGAATGTTTCTCCACTGGCTCTTACAATGTGACACTAAGCAAGGGAAAAAATTAAACCAACAATAAGAAAATAACAATAGAGAACAAGACTGTATATGGACTATTAATACTAGGGTGATCACACGTCCTCTTATACCCGGACATGTCCTCTTTCTGGGTCCTAAAACATCTGTTTTTAATGAATTCCTTCAAATGTGTTTTTGCGTTGCTTGTTCCACCGACCATTTCCCCTGAAAATTAGGATTTTTAATTGTAAGTGTAATGCTACTCATCAACTATTTAAAATGTTGTATAAGACGCACTGGTGTTACGCACAGTTACCAGTTTGTATTAAAGTATTCTGTAATTCCATTGATTGTTGCTCAGTTAGCTCTAGTTGGCTCCTTTTCTCTGTCATATATATTTTTAGTAGAGCGTAGAGACTTTCATGCTCATTTGATGAGCAATCAGAAACTGCTGTGTGAGATCAGCTCTTCAGACGCATATGGACGGAGACAAGAAGAAAACTTAAGATTGAAGAACAATTATATTTTCTTTTTAAATACATGAGTAGGCTCTACTTGTGGATGGATCTTGATAGGCCTTATCTATATTATGTAGACCCATATGATATGTTAGTTATGGATATTCACATGTTTATTTACGGAATGTAGATGTGTCCATTCTATTCCACTATGACTTTATCCACGCGACTGAGTTTAGTGCTCATTTATTTATTCACTGCCATTTGCAGTCACAATGCTTCGTACAATGACTATAAATGTGAAACTTAATTGTTAATGATACAAATATTTTCATATTTATTATTATAAGTATTTAAATCCGAGGATGTCTGTGGAATTGATGTGAACACATGATGTCTCACAAATTCAGCCCTTAACAACTTACAACTGCTCTTTCGTGTTCTTAGCTGAGAACAAATCACAGATAAGAAACCGCTCAGGAATTCAGGCAGAATTGAGCATTAACTTCACAAGTGGACGTAAGAAGAAATGTCGTCTTAACTTTTTCTGAACTGCGTTCGAGAATGAGGTCCAATGTTCTTCATTATGTATTGCAAATAAATGTAGTTTGAAATGCTGCAAACTGGCCTGATTAGAAGGATTTCAGTTTAGCTCATTCACATGTGGCCTTGTGTGTGCAGGTTACTTGGAAGAGGATCACTCCTACAGCAGGAGGAGCTGGGAGCTCTACCAGAGGGAGCTGCTGTATGAGCTGGGTCGCCACGGTGAAGACGATAATGAAGGCGAACATGATTCTGACTGATCCCTCCCTATTCCCAATTCCGTCAGTGAATGTTCCCAATGCCCTCTCCACAAATAACACCATACTCCGTAGAACTCTGTGTAGGTGAGAGTTGCAAAACAATATATAGAATGGCACCTAATACATGTACATGTCATTTTTTGATCTGAGAAAACTGCTTCAGGAAGTCCGAGCTCACATTGTAGCACTTGAATTATCTTCAGTTGTTGTGGTCATTGTTATATATATGCATCAATTGATAGACGGGTCAGCTTTTGTCAATGTGGTTAAAATGTATTAGCCTAATTTGATTTATTTCAATTTTCAAGTTCACATGAAATCCAAGCCTCTCTGTTCTACATGGATGTTAAAGGAGTAGAGGTGTTATTTCTACAAGGATCCAGTCTCTTTTTTTAACTGGTGGAGTGAATTCTTTGTGTGCGTGTTTGTTCCAAGTGGAAGTGTTAGAAATGTTGCACATTAGTGTGGTATGCCTTGTGTGCTTTGTGCAGTTAACACTCATGTCAGTGTGTGTGTGCATTCTGTGCATGGTAGTGTTGTAGGTTGTGCGTCATAACGTTTGTGTGTTTGGTTCAACATTCCCCTTTGATGTTTGGATTGTTCTCTTGGATGCTTGTCGAATGAAGACACTTTTGTTTGTAAATATGTAGATGTGTATAAAAAAGCTTTCCAAATAAATGTTAAAGATGTCAATTTTAAAAAAAAAGGGTCATTATTAATGCATGGAGAAAAATACATCACAAATTGGTTCATTTTAAGATTTTTATTTATAAAGCACATAATAAATTAAAACGACTCAACGGTTCAGCTTGGGGGTTGAACGACTAATCCCAGAGATTGAAGATTCAATGAAAGTGAGCAGTCCAGTGATCCACAACTGCTGAGATCTAAAAGGTTGAGTTTTAGTTGCAAGTGCATAGACTGAGACGTAGCCTTGCTCTTTGGCTGGCTGTGGTAACAAAGCCACTTGGTGAGGGTGCTCCAGTTTCCTCCCACAGTCCAGACATGCAGGTCACGCCGTTTACCTGCTCATGATGACCCTGCTAAACTTCGTTGAAGTGAACTAAAAACACCAACTTGAACTCCTTCAAAGTGAGCATTCGCCCTTAGGACTCACACGATAGAAGATGAGGGTTGTTGCTCAAGGTACTTTTCCTGAAGCCACACTAGTTTGTCTGAAATAGGCCAGTGAGGTCAGGCTTTGTGAAAGCTTTGGATCTGAGAGGTCCAGCCCCATACCGTAGCACAAAGCTAGTGTACATCAAGTATGTGAATCAGACCTGAACCTGTAGTATTTGAAATCCTTAGCCATTTGCAACAGATGATGATGGAACTTGAAGCACTATTCAGAACAACACAATACATAAGATGAAGATCTTTTGATGTCTTGAATAATTACATTACATCATCATTTAGCAGACGCTTTTGTCCAAAGCGACTTACAATAGTAATAATTGAGCACACTGAAGAATTAGAGTAACTTGCATAAGATTCAATGCTACATAACTTCAAACCAGACGTTTGCCTGTTTATAGCAAACAGTTCCAGCATGTTCAGGATGCTTCAACGCTCCAACACACTAGATGGAGTGGATTCAAAATAAACTCAACCCAAATGCTTGAAATAATTAATGAACATCATTGAATATATCAAATTAAAAGGAACCAAACATATTGTTTTGAATGAAAGATGAACACATAATATAAAGTCAAATAGACCAAGGCAACACCTAAGCTGAAGACAACATATAGCAGCTGACAAGATATTTTGTTCCCCTTTTTCATTCAGGCAAAGGAACTTAATAGATCATTTACAATAATTTGAGTCAATAGGCAAGATAACGTTTCTCATCCTGTTCTCACACACTATACACACGGTAAGATGCGGCCATAAAGATCTGTGCATCATCATGTCTGGCAGCTAATGCTAGGATGAAAACACACATTTAATCTCACAGGCACATTTTTAAAAGGCATGTTTAAAAAAAAAAAAGAAGATGATTTCTAATGGAGAGAAATTGTCTTATGTTCTTCTATAAAAGACATTTTCTTAAGATCTTCCCAATTCTTTTTCTGTGGGGTTTTTCTGTCCTCTCCCCATGGTACATGGTATGCGGGACATGTCATTCATGGTGCTCGTCTGTCTGTACAAACATTATTGTGAACAGTAACAACAACACATGATAGAAACATCATACTTACACTACAGTAGACCCGATTAGATTTTGGAGCACCTTAATGCAAACGTTTGCATATTGAGAAAAAAAAAGGATTTTCTTGAAACTACTATAAACTCCTTAATGCTTTAAGTTACAGAGTTCATATTGATACCACCCGTGTTATGTGAAGACAAGCATGTTGATAGAAATGTGCTAATTTATGTATGCTTAAATAATTACCTCAATGGCATAATTAGATATGTTGACTATATCATGATGATTTTGGCAGTGCCTCTTGTGATTTTCATGATATGAGTTCTTAAGATCAAGGGAAATGCATCATTGAATTGTACTGCCTGTTGATCAGAAGAAAATAATGTGAACATTTATTTTCGAGCAACTATAGTAATTAAGATTATGGGGGAGTAAAAAACGATGTTTAATGCAGGTACAGAAGGAAACATGCCATCTCAAACAATGTAAATTGATAATGGCATTAGATCGCATTTACCTTGATCTATAGAACATATACCTCAAATTCTTATATTAGCAGATTTCTTTTGTTGACATTTTAGGAAAATGTCTGCTTTTGCAGAATAACTAACGACAACAAAAATCTGTGGATTTCCCTTTGAAATCCAATGCAAATGTGTATCTGTGTGTATGTAAGTAAGTGAATATGTGCATTTATAAGGTAACATCCTCAATACTGTAAACAAGTCAATGAAGTCTGGAAACGTCAGCATAGTGTACAGTACAGTACAATAAAATTTATATTCCCCTTTTTCCCACAAAAGTAGGTGGAAATGCCTTATCTGGTCCCCTGGTGACTGGTGGTCAGTTGTGAGGTTGCAGAGGCTGCTGGGTTATGTAGTTTAAAAGTGTTTGAGATGCACATGGCTACTCGTTTTTGTCCATCTCTGTGAGCACACAGAAGCAGGTATACTGGGTGAGATGAGTCAGAGAACCTGGAGAAAGAGAGAGAAGAGAGGCCAGTTAAATTACCAGGAAACATCATTTTGTTAAGGGGAGAGAATAATCCAAATGCAACGAAAGGCCTAATGATTTAGAAACAGAAGTGTTCAACTTCAGTTGCATTAACGCAAGTTTTATCATCAAGTGATTTTGCTGGAGAGGCAGAGCTGAAAAGTAAGACACTTTTTTTTAAAAATCCAACCACAGGAGATGCAGCCATGTTCATGACAATTGTTGGCATAACAGTGATGTGATCTCAGAGTAAGCTCTTTAGAATCAGATCTCAAAACTTGTGTCAAAATGACAAGTGTACCCATGTCTTAAGATATACTCACGCAGTAGCTTGGTGACGATAGGCGGGCGTTTGGACTCGGGTAGATGGACACCCAGGAAGTAGACCGGCACCCCTGACAGGGCGATGGCAATGCCAATCAGAGAATTGATGGTGTCGCTGTAGAGAGGCACGGCCACCAGGAAAACAGTGCACAGACAAAACACCACCGGGTAGAACAAGGTTAACTGCAGAGGGGGAAATAAGGTTGGAGACGGGGAGGTAGACAGACAACAACAACAACAACAAAAACAATTCAGTTTTGTATTTGTTACATTAATTGTATATACTTTTACGTGATATTATTTTTAGTAATATATAGTTTTTTCTTTTATCTTGGTGGTACTTGGTGTTTTACTTGTTTAAAAAAAAACAGAGTTGATGTTTGTTATTATTTGATTGCAAAAGCACTTTTTTATCTGTTAAAAAAAAGCTATACACATTAGGTTTATTACATTACAGTACAGACACTTTTTATCCAAAGCGACTTACATATCATATACATACATACATCATATACATACGACACACAAGTGTATGTCTTTGGACTGTGGGAGGAAACCCCCGCAAACACGGGGAGAACATGCAAACTCCACACAGAGAGGACCGGGGCGGAGATTCAAACCTACGACCTCCTTCCTGCGAGGCGACAGCGCTACCCACTGAGTCACCGTGCGTGCTTGAAGATATTATCATTGAACAATACATCTCTATATGCAACCATTACATGACTTTGGACTTCACTGTGCTCAGTGTGAGTCACCATTTTTCTTTGGCTTACCAATGCTGAATGGTTGGGGTCTAAGGTTGATAAAGGTTCAAGGTATGAGATTATCTCGGATGACGGGATTTTTATTCCTATGTGAACTGATTTAGATTCTCACGTTGACCATGGCCTCTTTTGTTTATAGTAATTATACCAATATATCACAATTATTTATATTGAAAAATACTACACAGAACCTTTAAATTCCAAGCCTGCACAGGATTACAAAAGTATGTTTAGCTGATCATACCTTGAGAGGTCTGGGGCGGTCAGGCTCCTTCCAGCGGAGGTAGATCTGGCCGGCGATGGACAGACCCATGAAGAACCAGTAGCTGAAGCTGTAGTAGTTGATCAGCTGGAAGACATCCTCCACTGTCAGGTAGATCAATGCCATGATGCACTGGAGAGTAAATGGATGGATGGAGACGTGTAGGGGTTAAAGTGGGCAGGAGCGGTCCGGAACTGTGTTCCTGGCGTTACGCAGTTACCAGTTTGTATTGCACGTCTCACTTAGTAACTGAGTGTCTCCTTCGCTAAGATCAAAGAACGCACTGAGCCCTCACGTTGAATACAAGGCCAAAACGCAAACCGGTTGTCTGTTCCACTTCCATTAGTCCAATACAATTTCAAATAAACTTCTTGCAAAGACTTTCATGCTTATTTGATGAGCAATCAGAAACTACTGGGAAAGATCAGCTCTTTAGGACTAAACATTTAAGAATAATTATCCTTTTCTTTTTGTTAAATATTTCTTTTTGAGGCTCAATATGAGTTTTTTCTATTATTATTACATTATGTTAGAGATAACTTAAGCCTACATGTTATAGAGAGATATTATTTTGTTACATAGCTGAATTGTCTATTCATGTTGTACAGAAGAGGCATGCTTTAAGTTGAAATATATACATAACAATTACAAAGCATATTTGAGTTCCACAGTTTTAGGTGCACTGTTAACTGTGTCTGTGCCACCTCCCTAAAGCAGACTACCTATCTGGACTTGGACACACTTCAATAGCCCTCATCCTCTGATATAAGTTTGATTCCAAGTCTTCCCTTACCACTAGTTTACCTCTCCATACCCCTCCATTACTATGACGTAGGTCATTCTTACAGTGGTTATGCAGGTTATGCTGCAGTTGTAATTGACAATTACAAAAATAAAACAACAGCTATACACAATGTGAACTCACATACCCTTGAATACCATCACATTTATGCACATCACATACAAATTGCGGAGGATGACACAAAAAATGTAGCAAAACTGCAAATTTCCATTGTGGTCCTCTATATGGTGGCTGTATGGCAGCGAGCAGAAAGTCACACATGATCCAAATGCCTATCAATACTCCAAAGAACATAATAAATACATCACATACAGTAACAATCAATCACATCATTAATAAATAGCTAAATAAAAGCAGTAGTTATTTCCCTTGATGGCTAATTTATTAAACAACATATTCAATCAACTTGACTTATAAGCCAAAGTCTCACCTCTTTCTTGAACCTACTCTCCACCTGAATACCTTTTAGTTCATTTGGCAGCTTGTTCCATTCTTCTGCACCGGTGTTTTGGAAAGTATCCTTACCTGCCTTAGTTTTGTAACGCAATGTGTTTAGGTTGGCAATACTGAAACGGGTGTTATAGAGATATATGTTATAGAGTTGTGCAACTCTTTTTGGGACTCAGACAATTTAGTAGTTTAAAATGACTTATCGTCCAAATGAGTCCTGGGATGTACAGTAGCTTCAGTACAACTCACCAATCTATTCTGGGATGTTTGTAGTTTATGTTTGAGAGATTGTGACGTGCCACTACACCACAGGCGTAATCATACTGGCTCTGAATTAAGACTGTTGCAAGTGTCCTCATGGTTCTTGAATTGACCTTGCCTAGACTGCCATGTCCCCAGACACATGCTGGTCTAATTCACAACACAAGTCATTCACTGTACTTTTTGCCGTGATCTTTGTACCATTGCACATAACTGAGTTCAGAAAATGTTTTAGAACTGAAAAGTATGGTTTCTGTCTTGCCCAGGTGAAGAGACAATTTATTGTCCGACAGCCACTTAAAGATATTAGTCAGTTCTGTGCACAGTGACGGTTCTACGACCTCGTTGTTTTTGTGGGACATGAGTAGGGCAGAATCATCAGCAAATAAAAACAAGGGACAACAGGCTGATTGCCTGTCATATTTGCCATTTTTAATGTTGCTAACGTTAGCCAATTTAGCGACAGCTAAAGGTTCGGCAAATGATGGTGGACTGGAGCTATATACTATCAAGGATTATTGCCTGTTTGTGGAACATATGAACTTGGATTACGTGGCCAGAGTCGCATCATTGAAAGAACGACGGGGCAAATTGAACTATAAGTGAGTAGCTCCTATCGGGAGCAGCCTTGATTTGGAGCAGAGAAACTGAAATAATATTGAATCTATTGCCCTACATGCACTTGGAACAATCAGAAGGGGCCGGTGAAATGTATTTTGATGTTTTCCAAACGCTTATCGCTTAACATGTAACGTCAGTACTGTAACGTTAAGCCTCGGTTATGAGACCGTAAGTAAATACTGTATAGGCCTAGTTTTTTTCCTCATGAATCATTTAATGTGGGACACTTTCAGTGTACTGGTGTGAATATTTACGTCTATTTGTTGGCAACTTTCCCACTTTTGCGTTATTCATTGAATGAGATTTATATGGCTGCGAAAGATGTTTGCGGGTGGAAATTCGATTGCTTTGTGAAACTTGATTAGTTGTGGCTGAAATAAACAGTTATTCAACTGTTTAAAATGTAAAAATGCATTAATAA
>OMOT01087088.1:0-16851 GCA_900312575.1 Acanthochaenus luetkenii | reverse complement strand
CGCGACGCGCCGCCACGCCAGTAGAAGCAGCGCGTCGTCATAGAAACGTTTCACTGACAGATCTGTTTCTTTTTCTTCGTTTTGCTCGCTTTTTTTATCTCCCGTTGAAAATGAGGCTGATTTTGTCCCTCGTTGTCGTCTGCCTCGCCCTAAGTAACGGAACGGGTAAGTCACCATTTACGCCCATTATTAACGACCGTGCAGTCTGCTTTGTGGCTGTAGCCGTCACTGGATGAGGACATGTCGGTACGACGTGTGGAGGGATTAGCACCAGCTTTACCTCAAGTGCTGTCCCGGGAACTTCGTCCCCATAAGACCGCTTCCCAAAGTGGGGTCCGACCCCCGGGGGCCACCAGGGGCCCTTGGCCGGTTTGTGTCACGGTTATATAACGGTGTTTCGTTATCAGGTGTCAACTACAATAGTCTGTTCCCTAGCAGAATATGTTCTTCAATGAAGGGCCGTGGTCCAATTCAAAGCTACTTGGGGGGACAGGAACAGGTTTTGGGAACCCCGGCCCGGACTACACGCGAGTTGTGAAATTCAATCGGAAAAAGCCCGACGCCTTTTAATTTCCGACTCGGGTTTCGATATTTCTTTGAACATTTTGTGCCGTGTGGGACTTTTCTGACTCCGAAAATAGGCCAGTGATTCAACGCGTTCATGTGAAGTGGAGGTGGGAGTTTGTGGGAAACCCCGAGGAACAATAACAGCAATCTTCCTATGATATTAATGGGGATTTGTGTGTCTGGTGTTCAAATAGTGAGTTTGTACTCTTCGTCATAGACTTTTTTGTCTTGCACCTCCTATGGCGTCACCAGAATATTCCTACAGGGATTTTCCTATGACGTTTGTATGGCGTCCTTCTAAATGTTGTTATCAGATGATTATAGGCTAGTGCTTTTTCTTAAGGGCATGTGTGAGGAGAAGAAACCCAGACGCTATTAAAGTCTCGTCTTTCTAGTTCATGGTAGAACAGAACAGCTCTGAAGCCTGTTCCGTTTCCCTCTGTCAGAATAATGTCGTGATCAACTGAAACGAAGCACGAACCTTCACTTTCACCCTGGACTGAACTGGGAAGGATGGTTGGATCAGTCAGTTACATTTATGTTTCACGTTTGAGACCTTCCGCCTTAAAGGCTCTTATCCAGACGAGTTGGCAGATGTTGCTCAAGAACATCCTGCGTCAGTTCATCAGTTGCATAAAATGTTGCATGAAATGTCGTGACTCGCCACAAATTGAGCGTCGGGTGACCTCTCACCCATCCAACTCTGTCTAACCTATCTGTCCAACTGTCTCTGCCCCTCTGTCTCCAGGAGCGCCGGCCAAGGCCAGGTATAAGTTTGTGAGGTGTAACCCCAGCGGAGGCCAGGCCAACTGTGTGACTCACCAAAGTCAAGTGGTGGAAATGGATCCAGACATGCCAACCAAACTGCCTGCCTCAGCCGCACAATATATGTATGTACTCGTGATTTACTTGTGTGCGCACCCGTGTGTGTGTCTGATGTGTGTGTGTGTGTGTGTGTGTACGTGTGAGGGAGATGGCCAAGGAAAGCAAGAATAGAGGAGAAAGTAGAGGGACAAAGAAAGGGAGACAGAGGGAGTGACAGAGAGAGGGAAAGACATTTAGACAAAGAAAGAGACAGGGAGCAATGATGAGGAAGGCATGGAGAGTTTCTGGTCTGTTTTGTTATGTTGTCGCAGGATATAGAAATAGGAGTAGACACAAGTTAAGCCAATAGATTTGCCATCCCGCAGTTCCGGTTAGGAATGACGATGAGAGAAGCTGATCTTTCCACAGCACCGAAGGACAACCCCATCCAGATCGCTTCATTAGAAACTATACAGTGGAGATTTGCCTGAAAAGATGGAGGAGAAATGGAGACTTGAACTCACAACCTTGTAGTGTTCAGTTTGCGGTCATGGCAATGCACTGTGAATGTAGGTACTGGCTTCAGTTGGGATGGAGGCTGACAAACTGTGCAACATTAAGGGAATAACGTAGTGGAGGAACAAAAGTACCATGAAAACAACCCCGATGAAGAGCGGCGTGCGTGGTTGAAACGCGTTGGCGCACAGGCGGACTTTATCCGCGTGACCTGACTTCCTGCCTTATTTCTGACCCATCTTAACCCAACACCTCCACGCAAGAGTGCCTCTGTCCCCGAGGGAAAGCCCTGTCCGGTACCCCGGTAAAAACAGAGCCTTTTCTTCCACGGTTCTTAGCTAATTCTCTTACCTGGGCATCCAAAGAGCATCTTGTTTACACCGCACCACCGTTTCTTTCTCCACTATTTGTCATACTCTTCCTTCTTTATCATGAAAACATTCTGCTGGTCATAATTATCAGTCAATTTACTCATCTACATGTCGTCATAATGCTGTCATGGCCTTTGGGTCACTTCTCAAGTGTAACTTCTCTATGGAAAGTCGCCTATTCCAAGTACCGACGGCTCAAACGAACTGGAAATACTAGTAGAATAATAGTCGAATATTTCACCCTCGTGTCGGCCGAAACACGTGAAGTTTGTATGTTCACATGTTTGCTAGCGCAGCTCCATATCAGCCTTCTCCAAAAGAGTTAAAGTGGCCGGGAACTGGTTCTTTGGAGTTCCAAAACAGGGAAAAGAAACAATTGCGAATTAATGCTCCGCCATTAGCAATTATAATGAAGTTTCTGTTTACATTTTGAATTGTTTGGGCTGAAGGGGAATTGAGCCCATCCCTAGTATTTACACTCTAATTTGACAAAGCTTCCTGGAAGTTCACTAGTTCTAGATTGTTCCATTTTGTTGAACTTCAAAACTGTGACCCTTCTGGAATGAATGAACAAGAGCTGAAGTGTATGTCAAACCAGTGGTGTTTCACTGCAAATGTGTGTGTGTGTGTTTAACACTTAGTGTAAACTTAGTGCTGTTATACAGTATGTGTTTAGCAATGAATGTTTTTCTGTGTGTGACGGCCGAGGAAGCCTGTTGTACTATCACACTGTCTTAGCCAAGCCCTCGATTTCCTCTTTTAGAGTTCCTGTTAACAGACATGGCTGCTATCAGATGAAAGCCGTATATTTCCAAAACGTCAACATTTCAAGAATGAATACATGAAATTAAAGATTATAGATAGCATTTTCCCACCTTCGCACTATCGCAAAAATTCGTCCTTTGCTAAATATGGCTGTTGCCGAAACCCTAACACACGCTATTGTTTAATCGAGACTCGATTATTGTAACGTCTTGTTTTCTGGTCTTCCTAATTGCAGTATTAAGAACCTTCAACTTGTACAAAATGCAGCCCCAGGTTCTGTGGACATCGTCGCTGACCGCGCCCCCATCTGTCTGCCTCTATCACCTTATCTGTTTCCTATGTCACTGTCATTGCCTGTGATATTGTACATTCCACTGTTTGGTGTCCCGGCACCTATTCCCCGCTCAGCCGTCCTGGTGGAGGATTCCTCTTTGACTTGGCCCACTCAAGGTTTCTTCCATTTATTCTGTCTGCCAGGCTTGCACCCTAGAATGACTTTGTGAGTGTTTGCACGTATGTATGTGTTTGCACATGCGTTGTCTGTTTACATGTGTGTGTTTGTAGTAGCCTAAGTGTAGGTGTATTTGGTGGTGCCCTTTTAAAAGTATCTTAATAATTGTTTTCATTTAGCCGACCTCTAGGCCTGTATAATTCTATTCAATCGATTTAGATTTAGCGACAAATTATGTTGGCAGACCTTAATGAAGGATTTTTTTACTTGACTGAAATTAACATAGCAAGCTGATATAAACAGACATTGGTTTATATTAGAGAAGTTGTCTATAGCCAAGAAATAAACAAACTTAAAGCGTCATTAAAGTTTGGTAGAGGTTTGGGTTGTGCAGTTACCTTGCCATGATGTAACTCCAAATATTGATATCTTCAATAGTTGCTCCATTGATTAAAACTTGATAGGGTTTTTCTCTCCCCATAGACTCAATGTCACACTTTTAGCACACAAACGAATGCAAACAAAGCAGATTCTGCCAATGTGGTTTTTTTTAATATAAAATGTCAACTTTGTGTTGATTTTGCTATTTTAATTAGGAAGAAGATCCGGTAGGTAGCTTCAGAGACCAAATCACCCTGTTTGTTATTGGTTCAGGAGTGGGTGTGGACATTTGGACCAATCAGGAGTACCGGTATATAAAGTCATAGGCGAGTGACTAGAGAAGAGAGAAGACAAAGGGGAAAGGAAAAGAGTCAAAGAGAAGGACCAAGGAAATCGGAGAGGATGGAAGGTAGCAAGTGGAAAGGAGCGAGGGCGATAGAGGGTGAGACAGAGAGCGAGCGTGATAATGGATAGCTTAGACTGCACCTCATTAGGCCTCCGACATCATTAGACCTTGCTTAAAAACACAAGGTTCTCAGCAGCAACCCTCCCTTTTGCAGCCCGCCTTGAACAGGAAGCCAGAAGGAAGTGTTTAGAGGAAGTGGGCCGTGACGGCTGATGCCGTGCTGCTTCTGGTCTATTGTTCTGCGTCTGGAAATTAACTGTGCTACACTGGTCTGGTTCTCAGGCTTCAGAGGTAGCAGATCACCTGTAACAGGGACACAGTAATCTAATTAGACTGGCAACTGTAATCGCTTACACCGACTCACATGCTTCACACAAGCCTTGCAAGCAAATCATTGGTTTACAAAGCAAAATATGAGCAACAACTCAATCCTACCAACTGAAAGAGGAAGAAGCTCTGCATTGACCCCAAGTCCCTTACTGCACACCTAAAGCTCATTGTGAGAGGTGGAGATAATCATACATCACTTTTTAAGATGGACTCTATCCAGAAATGGGAGATGAACACCCTAGAGGACGGCTTTAAGCATGGCAATGTCAGGTTAAAAAGTGATGCTGTGACCTTAAAGAGCAACCCTGTGCCTGATTGTGTCTCAATCCATCCACCCAGTATACCTAAACACTCAGTTCTCATGCTCGTCCTGATTCCAGAGAGGGAGGGCCTGAGGAGGAGGAGGAGTCGCCAGTAGAGGCCTCCATGTTGCTGCCTGAGGAGGGTTCTGGTGGTTTTGAGGGCTCTGCAGCTGAACTTCCACTTGTGACTGCCGAACCGGAGGCTGGCTCTGGGGAGCCCGGGACAGAGAAAGAGACAGGGCTATACCATGGTAAGTAAATGGAGGACGATGTTGTCATTGGATGCTATGTATTCCACAGGTTTCTGCGTTGATCCTGAAGGCATCTTCTACCTGCTACACTCAAAATGATTCATCAATTGCACACACACACACATTCCCCTTATTAATCTCTCATACCATACTGTCCTACTTGTCCCATGCATTAGTTTACATTCAAAAGTATCTGCTACAATGACACTGCTTGGCTCCTCGTTGTTTTGTGCCCCTCACAGTCTGACCCCTCCTTGTTTAGTACATCTAGCAGCTAGGAGCAGTGTGACCTCTCACTCCACCTAGCTTTCTGGTTCCTCCTTGTTTTCTGCTCGTAGGTCTGCGTGGCGATGCAGAGCGTACGAGCTTGGAGCTGTCGTTCCCTCACAGGTCTCTGGTTGGTGAGGAAACACCAGAAGAGCAGGAGCTGAGAGACGACCACTTACTGCAGATGTAGAATGACACACACACACACACAAGGCTGGCATCTATTGTGTTTCCATCTGTCAATTCAAAGAGTGAAATACAAAGTTGCATCACCACCTGATGGTAGATAGCCTTGGCCAATCAGAAGTTGATGCAGGCTAAATTTATGTGTTTGACATTCCCAGTGCTATTGATGGGAGACAATTCTCTTTAGGGGCAAAGGAACAACTGTAAACAACGTACCCTCCAAAATAAAGGAAAGGTCTGAGTAAATGAGGGGTATTCACACTCACTGTAGGTTATGAACTTTTTTGGCAGTGCCTTGTATTTACGCTTTCCTGTTGAGGCCATATTGTTGTATAAGTTGGAATATGCCTTTTTAATATTACTTTTGGAATGTGCCTTTATAGAAGTTTAAGACCGGTGCAATAAGTTGATGCCTCTCTCCATGCATTGCTCACTGTGTGCAGCTGTGGTTCCCAACCATTTTTCCCGAAGGCCCCTTTACATCACCCGTGATAAATCCGAATTTGTATAAATCTCAAATGCCAACTCACCCCTTATATAATGTTCATGGCCCCCTCCCTCCCCTATAGGTGGGTGGGGCCATGAGCCAAGTGTGCCTTTAAGACACACAACAGTAATAACTTATTATATTGTAAGAATTAGATCCCTTTGTCTCAAATGTTCTGAAACCTCATGCCCACCCAGAAGGGTCCTGCACCCCATGTTGAGAGCCACTGGTCTGCAGGGTGGAACAGGAGAACCTTGCTAATCCAAACCCCTCAGGAATGGAGCGGATTCGCACAATCTTTGACACTGTGAGCTGGAACTTAGTCAAAATAAGAATTGTACACGTGTATGCATTCCAGCGTGCTCTGCGCTGTCTAATTTGGATTTCTAATTCCTCTATCAATAAAGGAATTACAACAGCAGTACACAATCATATTTTCAGTACATTTTGTGCATATTGTCTGTTCAGTCAACCGGGCAGTTTGTAAATCTCAGGTTTGGATAAACAAGGTTCTACTGTGCTGTGGTCTTTGTCTGATAGCTGCCCAAAAATATGGCGTCACACCCTGAATTTTACAACACCTTATCCAGAGGCTTTAAAAAAAAGTGATGATGTGACAAGACAACTGTATGCATTAAACGGAACTCTGTGAATGCATCCTGATGCCATCTACAATTTGCAGTTGACATTTTAAGAATTTAGTTGACACTGATCTAGAGTGAATTAAAATAAGTGATAAAGAAGAAAAAGTAATTTCTGAGTCTCATAATTGTCAGTAGATAATGATGAACAAGTGCGTCAATACAGCTTACAACACAATAGAGTATTGCAGTGTAGTATAAATGATTTAGCATACAGTATATTAAAGTGTTAAGAATGAGAAAATGATAAAGGATTTGTTGCTCTACTTTTTAAAACTATCTCTGACAGGTGTCACCCCTCTCTGGCTCTGGCTTTACTGCAGAAGGAGAAAAGGGCTTGGGTGGACTGCTATCCTGAGAAGGGCTGGGTTCAATTCACTCTCAGTTCAGTCAACAGAGGAAAATGATTTTAGACAAGATACATTATGATATTGAAACCCTTTTGGAATGAGAAAGCTTTTTGACCAAACAGAAATAAATAAATGATTGAATGAATGCTCTGGCATTAGCAAATTAATTATAGTTTGTGTTTACATTCTGAATTAGTTGATTCGAAACTGAGTTGAACCCCTCCTGCTCACAGCCTTTAATTTTATACTTGCTGAGAATGTGATTGGATAGCTTGGAATGGTGGCTTTTATATTTCATTTCAGCGCTTTATAGCTGTATAATTTTAGAACAAATGTTTTTTCAATGCATAAAAAATGAAAATGATAACTGGATTGTATAATCTATTTTTTCCAAAGATAAAGGGAATGTATATGCAATGCAGTACTTATTGTAATAAATTAATTGTACAATATAATTTACTTTTCATTTTAATTCAGTGCTGGATCCAATTGAAGGTATTAATAGTTATTATTTTGTGACATATTATCAATGTGACACGTTATCATTCTGCACCTCTGTTTCTTTAATTTGCATAGAGATGAGAATGTGGTGGATAATGCAATAAAACCATTTTCATTTTCCTAACTTATCTACATGCCATTACTATTTGATTTTGCCGCGTCATTAGACAATGTACAGTGTATAATAATGACATTTAAGATCAAACAGGAAGTCTGACATGGGATATTAGCCTAATCTTTATAATAATAATAATAATACAAACAAAAATAACAATAATATAAAACAATAATGATAATCATCATAGTAGTAGTATCACATTTAGACAGTATATTACGGCATTTAGCAGACGTATTTATCCAAAGCGACTTACATATCATTATACCATTGGCGGAGGCAGCCTATCAAGGCATCAACCTGCTCAACGGGAGCAATTTGGGGTTGAGTGTCTTGCTCAAGGACACTATGACAGATATTATATTTTTTCCCTGGGAGGAGCTGGACTCGAACCTTCCACCTTGCAGTTGCTGGGCGGGAACCCTACCTCCTAAGCTACTGCGCCACGCCCATATTGTGGTGAGTGACAGAGAGAAATAACGGTTATTAGCCAGATCTGAAACCTCAATATCATAAGTGTATAATAACAGTATGCACTGTAGCCTGCTGAGCTGCAAGAACACTCTTTAATTCAATCATTAGATTTTTACAAATCCTAGAAGAGCATAAAAGAGACATTGTTTAAGTTCCTGGTTGAGCTCAGAGAGCAGATGGAAAGTTCAGACTCCCATGGCAAAGGATTTTGAAACACAATTTAGACCATGTGACTTAATAGAGCAAAATTGCCCGTCTTTGCTTAAAAGGTTGTCTCGTCTTTACTCTCAACTTTGATGAGCTCACTGGAACAGGTTCTCTTTCTTCATGTAGATGTTTTTTAACAATTGTATAAAAAAAACAACGTTGTATTTCACCCAATAGTTAAATTTCTTAACTGTCTAACACGTTTTTTGATCAGCACACAATGCTCAGCAAAAGGCTGTGTATGGGACCTCAGGTATGAAGACTAGAATAGTGCAACATGTTCTAGGTCAATGCCCAAGGGGAATCCTGGACTTGTGTCTGGTGGATCCCCTGATGACAAGTACAAGTTTAAGCACTCGTGATCTGGCTTCTCTATTGGTTAGTAGAATGTGAGAAACGTTCCGTCCAACTGTGTACTTGGGGGTCTTCAGGACAAAGGCCAATGTAAGTCCCTGTCCCCTCATGACGTTTGAGACCCCATGCCTGCACACAAAGTGCATCCGTCCACTCATGTGACTGGGGTCACGTGATAGTAAACCTCGTTACTGCTTCTAGGTTCAGATAGCAACAGAGACTTGGCTACACGGAGAGTGGCTAGCTGTTAGCTTCAACTGTCTAGACGGCCGAAATGGTGAGTGTAAGAAGAAGCAACATGTAATCACACTAACGGTACAGCGACATAGGCCATGTCGTTTTTTCGTAAAAAGACGACATCAACATGAGTTCTCAGTTTCGCTTGCTAATGCTTATGAAAACTGTGCCTCCTTATGTGACGGGAAAGCTAGCTAGGTTGGCCAAGTTAGCACAATACGAGGCCGTCTCCGCTCTCAAAACTATCGCTTGACTTGTCAACAAAGCAGCAGCATTAGTTAATAGTAGTTAAATGTGTTTCTTAACAACTGGCGTTTTGCAGCTTGCTTATATTAACGGTAGTCAGAGCTGCAAGGGATCACGGGAAATTGCAACGCTAGCTAACGTTAGCTGACTCTGGGCTAACTTAGTAGCTGCCCGGTTAGCTAAGTTAGCTGTAAGTTAACCGTTACAAGCTGCTTGATGTGCGCCTAATGCCCTTTCCATGACACATTATGGTTAATTGTGGCAGGGTATACTAGTTGGAAAAGCGTTGATCGCTTATTGATTCAACAAATCAGCCAATGACTGATTTATCGTCATCCTAAGATGATACTAACGTTACTTCTTTATCAACTGACTGTGTGCTGTAGTATGTTTTTACTCTGTTGTCTGGTCCTGTGAAGCTCAATGGGTAGAGCATAGCAGTAACACTACCAAGTTTAGGGGTTCCAGGGCCACCTATATTAAAATGCATCCAATCATGGTACTGTGATGCACTCTGGGTAAAACTCAGAGCCAAGAGGGAGGGAGGGAGAGACAGAGGTGGGGGTGTTCAGTTATTATTTTAGTTGAAATGTGCACAATTCCTTGTCTAGTAAATAACTGACAGGCATAACCCCACTGAAGTGTGAATAGGGAGTTGCTGTTATGGCCTTTAGACTGTAATTCTGTCTGGAGGGCACCCCGTCAGCTGCTGTTTTGCCATTTATGTGCATACAGTGTGAGATGATCACTTGGTAACTATTCTGGCATTCATGAACCATGAACAACCCCAGACAGCCACATTCTAGTATCATCTGACACCATGTACATGTGTTTAAATAATATTACTTTCACTCAATTCAGTTTGTTGTAGTTTAATGCACCTGTGAACTAGAATGCAGACTCAGACCCTGTGCTCAGACCTCTCATATGTCGAAACACTGTACCCCCTACCCAGAATGCCATAGGGTGTAAACTTGACCTCAATTATGAAGCAACCAGTATTAAATGAGCCAATGCCGATAGAAATGCAGGCAGATATTGGCTTGATCTGTGGGGTATAGGGATGTTAACAATTAATCGACTATCAATTAAGTACTAATAAGAATGTAATCTATAAGATTTCAAATTAAACAAATAACTCAACAATCTGCGCTTGTTGTAATTGTATCAACGGGAGTTTTCGTGTGAAATGTAATCATGATTTAATGTCTCCATGTGAGGCCGCAATTTTTTCCTCCCTTGTTAAAGTAGTGTATACACATTCATATTCTATTTTTGTTATCCTACAAGAATGCCCGTTTCTCAAACGTTACAATAAATCTTTGATTGAGGAATATAACATGCATGTTGTATTCTGTATATCATAAGCTATATTTGATTATTAATAAATTAATTGACGATTGTTAAGGTTAACAACTATCGATTAAGGAAATTCCTTTAAATTTGCATCCCTTGTGGGGTACCAACACACACACACACACACATACTGTACATACATACAGTATATATGTTTCCAGAGTGTCCTGTGTGGTCTGTTTGGACCACTTTGTGAGATGCTGTATTCTTTGTTTGTATGTCTCATTTTATGTTTCTGTGTTCTCTGTTTCCAGAGTTTTCTAGGGGGTTTGTTTGGGCCGGTATGTGAGATAGATGTACTTCTGAACGATGCAGAGAACAGAAAAACAGCTGAGTTGAAGACAGAAGATGGGAAAGTGGAGAAACACTACCTGTTCTATGATGGAGAGTCAGTGTCTGGGAAGGTAAAATGGGTTTGCAATTGGTCTCAAAGTGGGGTCCAGAGCTCAACAGGGTTAATTGAGGAGGACCCAGAGGATCCCTAGAAAATTGAAGAATGGTTTAATTTTGCTATTATTTTATTTACTAGTTAGCAGGACTCTCAGATACCAGATGATGGACTTTAGAAAATATTATTTTGCTGTGTGTGCAAGGTTTTCTCTGGCTTTTGGAGGGACTGAGGTGGTAATGTTGTCAGTGCTTTGGATTGTACATAGTGTTTTAAACTCTTTAAGATTACCCTAGAGCCATTATGTGCAAAAAAACAAAACAAACAAATAATAATGGCTCATAGAGGAATGCAAATGTAAGGAAAAGAAACAGTTGGAATTCATTCAGAGGGTGAAGAAAAACACCTAAGTGGGATAGTTTAATATGAAGGGAAAACCCTTGCCAGAGATGGGAATTGACTTATTTTATTGTTGTAAAGGGGGAGGATAATATTCTTGTTTTACTGTGTCAAAGTCAGATGTTTGTGAATTCGAGATATCTGTAGTGGTTGACACATGAGCCTTGTTACAACATGCCTTTTGTCTCGTATTATACGTTACCACGATTAATGTGTTTTCCTTCCAGGTCAATCTGAATGTGAAGCAGGGAGGAAAGCGACTGGAGCACCAGGGCATTCGCATCGAGTTTGTTGGACAGATAGGTGAGCCCGGTCAAAGTGGCACATCTATCTGGATTAATTGATAGGTGTTGACAATTATGATGAGTGGAACTAACCATGTTGTTGCTCTGATGTTAGTGGGATGGGACTGATGGATATATTCTTTTCAAGACTACCTAAGTTGTTTCAAAATGTATAAGTAGCTCCCGTGGCATGCATTATTTGAAATGCTTATTGACCTCATGAAAGAGCCGTGTGCATTTGGCTTCATATCTATAAAAACAACTTGTCAGCAGTGTGCTGTGGGCTTCATGTGGCTAAAAGGTTTAACAGAGCATGTGGTCATCATGTGCAGCCTACAGTCTCCCATAGCAAAGCTAAAGCCTTCTGCTTTGAACAACATGACACAGGAAAACTCAATTTGTAGTGAGAGCAGTGTGTTCAAAGATGAAGTCCTGAAATAAAACTGATTATGTTTAAGAGAGATTATTTATTTGCATTCTAGATTTCAGAATGTCAAGCTTTTTGGATACGCCACTCTGTCAGTATGTATGGTAACACAAAAATACATTTAAGTACTCTACATAATTCCCTTCTCAAACACTTTAAAGTTGTAAAGAGATTTCAGAATACTTTACTTATATTAAAAATAATACTTTTTGGTCTGGATTTGCAGACCAGCCATTGTTGTGAATGTGAATATTTAATCCTCCTGAATGACCTCCGTTCCCAAGGTGCAGATAAAGCAAATACTATATTTTTGTTTGTACATAGCTACATTCAGTTCTATGAGCCATTCTATTATCGTTCCAGAGCTTTGCTGTGATAATAGGTTGCTTTCAATCGTTCCACTTTTTTCTCCTCAAATGAATTATCCTGGAAACTACTACTTACTAGGAGAGACGTGAACGGATACTATTCAGCTCTAGAACAACTGTGATCAACTCTAAAACCGCTTTGCTGTGTTCCAGAGCTGTTCTCTGATAAGAGTAACACCCATGAGTTTGTGGACCTGGTGAAAGAGTTGGCTCTGCCTGGAGAACTCACCCAGAACCGGAGCTACGACTTTGAGTTCATGCAGGTGGAGAAGCCCTATGAGTCCTATACTGGAGCTAATGTCAGACTAAGGTATATTCATAATACACTGAGTGTAAGGCAAACATTGTGTTCTGTTGCATTCTCAACCACATGGATCTGTCTGTCCGTACATCCATTTGTTTGTCAGCCCCCTCCAGGGGCGCTGACCCTGTGAAATGCTGGGGAAACAAAAGGAAAAATTCCAATCAATGCATTTATTATTGTTATTGGTGTGGGTATTAGCCTGATTTTGACCAAATTTCAGTGAACAGCGCATCAAAATTGCGATAGATTGTGGGGGATGTTCTCACAATTGACTGAAAACGTTTAACAAACATATGTCCTGGATTGTTTGAGTTACAGTTATGACTGTGTGTGTGTGTGTGTGTGTGGGACACGAGCACATTATCACAGAAGACCCATACGTTTCTCCCACCTTTTTTCTGTCAATAGACTTTTCATTGTGTGTCACATATTGATACAAAGGGAGCACTGCATCACTTTTGGGTGACACCATGTTTACCGTAGTGTTTCCTCAGTCCGACCTTTACAGCTTGTGTTGCCTGTGTTTTTCTTCCAGGTACTTCCTCAGGGTGACAATAGTTCGACGTCTGTCTGACCTAGTGAAGGAGTATGAGTTGATTGTCCACCAGTTAGCCACATATCCAGATGTCAATAACTCCATCAAGATGGAGGTTGGCATAGAAGACTGTCTGCATATTGAGTTTGAATACAATAAATCCAAGTAAGGTCAATATTGCTTTAGCTTGTCATTATTACTGCTTTAAAGTATCCAAATGCCAAATAAGAGCCATTGAAACTCAGTTGTGTCTCTTCACTAGGTACCACCTTAAGGATGTGATTGTTGGGAAGATCTACTTCCTGCTGGTCAGGATCAAGATTCAACACATGGAGCTGCAGCTCATCAAGAAGGAGATAACTGGAATAGGTAAGAATCTAGGGTAGCCACATGTACATTTAAACTAAAATGGATATAACAAATGGAGGTACAGCTCATCCTGAAAGAGATCACTGGTATAAGTGAGAATGGACCAGCTGCACGACTGTATTCTAACTCTGCAAGTCATCACAGGTGATGGGTGAAACTGTTATCTAGCTGCAGTATGCTACACTACCTATTATTCTTCTCTTCTGTAAACTAATTGTATTATTATACTATCCAAGTAATCAGTGGTGGCACTGGGGATGGGCTTGGGTGTGCTTGAGCTCCCCCTAGAGGAGGCATAGTACCCCCTGAAATACAATATGTGCGTTCTAGTGTGGTAAACAAAAAAACAAATTTCCAAGAGAATGTAGCAATACTGTATGAACCCCTGCCAAAGTCCCACATTTCTGAGTTTCAATGAATGCAGCATGACTCTCACATGACTCTTATCACAGCCGTGAGAACTCCTAGTATTACGGAGGCAATTTCACAGAAGTTTATTCACATAGCATCGTATTGGAGGAAAATAGTGTGAGATTGTCTATAACAATTGTCACATTCATTAGCACCTGCTATAAACAAACCAGCCCCCCTGTAGCTCCCCTATCACTATTCTCTGGCGCCGCCTGTGCAAGTAATATCATAGAAACTCTAGTCTGCTCTGCTGCACTTGACTGTACTCTGCTTTGCCATTGTCCGCTGTACCCTACTTTTAGTGTTATCATATCCTGGTCCCAGTGGTACTGTAGAAATGGTAATGGTTGCTAAGTATGAGTTCATGGAAGAATCTTTACTTTTTTAAATCCTGATCAACTAATCTAAGTGTATTTTAATTCTGTCCAGGTCCCAGTACTACCACAGAGACGGAGACGGTGGCAAAGTATGAAATCATGGATGGAGCTCCAGTTAAAGGAGAATCGATCCCTATCAGACTGTTCTTGGCAGGTAGGCTTCTCTCCTTTCCTCTCCTGTCTTCATTCAGTTCCATAATGCCTTTTCTCTGCCCTCCTTCAAAAGGCCATCCGCTATGCCATCATCCTAAACATAAAATGGTGTCTGATTGACCTTCCTGTGTGTATAAAGTGTAAACAGAATTAGAGTAACTTTTTCCCAGCCTTTTCGAGAGGTTTTAGTCGTACCGTCATTTGGGGTGCAAACGGGTATTCGAGTACTCAAACAAACCATAAACGATTACCAAAATATTTTATTCGAAAATCATTTTGTAGGCATAAAATCCACTGTTTATTTTTTCTACATGTTATAAGGTTCTGGGTAGGTAGTTCCTACAAAGTTTTGCAGCAGTGGATATGAAATTCTAAGCTAGTGCCATCTGGCTGACTCCTCACTGCTTTCTGACAGTTTTGCCTAACTATCAAAAAAGCCATGACTGACAGCGGTACATGAAGTATCGCATGGCGCTACTTTGACCTGGATGATTTTTCTGTCTCTGCATCCAGTGAAACTCAGAGTAGGTTACCTAACATGGTGGCTTTTTTACCTGACCACCATTAAGAGACTCCTGTTGGTGGCTTATTATTATTTTATTCATTCGAGATGTTCGGCAAGAGACATGAGGGAAAATACAACAGAGCTTTTATTTTTGCGTAATTCGTTTGTTACATTTTGTGCAATTCATCCACTTATTTAGGCTGTTCATCCATAGACTGCTATTATTTATTATGTTTTATGATAAGTCTGGCTACTGACGTTCATGTTTATTCTTTTCTGTGCTTGAATTTGCCCATAACGTTATTTGTGAAAAATAAAATGTTCAGCTGTTGCACTTCATATTTTGGGTATGCATTTAGTTTCTGGATTGATAGATTCAACATAATATGCTATTTTCTTGGTAGCCAGCCTATGTGTCCCTGTATCATGTAGGCAATTGCTATTAAGCTATTGGCTATTATTAGGTTATTTCAAAAGTTGCTCTTATGTGTTTTCAAAAACACGTTAACAGGCAATAACAGCGTATGATCATAGCTCCTCGCCCTGTGAAGGGGTAACATTTGTCACAAAGCATAAACTGTTGCACATGGTGCAACTTTGACTTGACACAATAGAAGCAGATAGATTAAGATATCGGTTGTGATTTTTAATTAGGGGTCAATATATTCAACTTAATATGCTACTTATTTGATGGTAAGATTTGCGCTGTATCACAGGAGGGACTGAATCTGTTCCAGGTAGAGTCGCTGTCCAGTGCTGAAGTTTGTAAGCCTGTCATGACATATGTTGCGCCATCTAGTGCTTCCTTTGATGGATCATAAGGACTGCATTGTTAAATAAACAAAAAACACCTACAAAACAATTACATGAGTACTTGCTGAGGAATTGGAATGTGTATTCGATTAGAATATTATTATTTTTCATTACATTGCTAACCGTCACCAGTGGGGTGTTTTGGAAGGTAAAAGACCACACAACAACCTTCAGTCGCAAACAGGGCTATCCAAACCTGAGGAGCCCTAAGCAAGGAGAATTGAAACTCTATTCAGAAGTTCTATGTAAGGAAAGTATTTTAAATATATCCAGTGTTTGTTTCCTTTAAGTTGTCATTAAAACCGCTATGGTGGGCAATTTAACACCTTAAAGCCGACAGACCGGTCTTTTTTTAAAGACGGGGATCTAACGCTACCAAAATAACACTCCAAATTGTATTTGGTCCAAGCAATGTCTGATAGGCAATAATCAAAATGTTTGAGTTCCAAAAAAAAGCTCTTGGAATGGAAGAGGCAGTAGCATTACAACGCAGCTAGAAAAAAGATCCACTCACTCAATGCCACCGTGTCGGGTATCATTTGAAACTAGACACTCTACCCTTTCAAATGCTAGTAAGCAATCACTAGGGCAAGCTACACAACTCGTGTCAGCTCCACAGCAAACACACAGCCAAACTTCACATCCATCTGTCCACGTGGCACATTTTGTATTTATGTCTCATTATTTCTTAAATTTTCAATGCAATTATCAAAAGCAATAAATATTGTTTACTTACACTTTCAGTTTCATTTTGAGTATCCACATGCTTCTCCATGCCAGCAGGCGTGTTTTGTAGAGAGCTCTGGGATAACCTTTCCCTATGTCTCCTTGACAATACACCGTCTTGTCTTGCCATCTTTTGGCCATTTGGTAGTACTACAGATGACTTCTTGCGAGCTTTCCAATGAGGGGTCATGTGTCTATACCTGTAGGCATTGCCTATATATACCGCT
>OMOT01087071.1:0-15256 GCA_900312575.1 Acanthochaenus luetkenii | reverse complement strand
TGGGGGGGCAATGTTAATTTAATTGTTATATTTGTTCATTGGAAATTGGTGGATATTTTAATAAAGGAGAATATTTTGATGCTCCAGTTCTTATTGCCGTGGAATTCTATATATTGATGTATTACTCACACGCACGTGCGTACTCCGTGGTACCGAAATTGGTACAGAGTACCGTGAAAATGTACTGGTACCGGTACCGACTACTGAAATTCTGGTACCGTGACAAGCCTATGACCCACCCTTCATGGCCATAGCCTCAGCTCTCTTTTCATCACAACGGTGCGGGTAAAGCGAGCGCAATAACGCTCCCGCTGCTACGATTCTCCGACCCATCTCACACTCCATTGTCCCCTCACTCGCGAACAAGACCCCGAGATACTTGAACTAATTCACTTGGGGTCATTATAATCAATATGCAGAGCATAGGCATTAAAAACGTAGTCTAAAACCAAGGTATACTCTGTCTTGGTTAATCAGTTCCTTACAAAACTTGCTTGACATCAAAATAAATAAAATAAGGCTCCAGCCTAGTGCAACAGGTAGGCTAAACGTTTTAGAAAATAAGAACTATTACATAGGAAAAAACTAGTTAAATAAAACGTCATTGGCATCAAAAGAAATACAATTGTGTCAAATGTTTCGGCTATGAAAAGTTTTAGAAAGAAAATTGTACACATCTATGTAAATGTCAAATACAAAACAAATAAATAGTCAAATGTATTAAATAGGCATGAATTTGTCTCAGTACTCACACTTAGAGCAATCAGATATAAAATGCTGTTTGAAGCCTGCGTGCCACAGGTCCAGGTCCCTCAGCGAGTGATAGCTACAGATTCACAAGCATGTCCACTTGGTCCGGCTTTTGGGGCGAAACAACCCTCTGCTGTACTGAACAGTCTTTCTGACAGAGTGTTAGTCACATAAACACATAAATACTTGCGTGCTATGTTTGATAGCTGTGGAAAGCGGGCCTCGTTGATTTTCCACCAGTCTAACGGGTCGGCTTCTGCGTCAATCTCAGTCTCCTTCATTTCTAACCAACTCTGCTCATGTAGCGCACAGATGCAACTAGTGCTCAGTTTATGAACGAAAATATTATATTTATCACGTTGTATAGTAGTGCAATACAAGTTTTCTTTTCTTTTCATATTATCTCATAATAACAAATGCCGGTATAGTCAGTGTGTATAAAATGAAACTGGTGTCAGATCGCAGGCCAGATGACACCGGTAAAACCAGCCCAACCCTACTTGCTCCATGGCTTTGAAAAAGACAACACAGCTTCCCCCTCTGCCCCTCCCCCGACCAGCTGTAAGTGAAATCCCTTGGTCCCAAACTGCTCATGTAGCGCACAGATGCAACTAGTGCTCAGTTTATGAACGCAGATATTATATGAATTACGTTGCACAGTAGTGCAATACAAGTTAATCTATTCAGTTAAAAATGTTTGCTGTATTATCTAATAATAAATGCCAGTATAGTTGGAGTGTATGAAATGAAACCGGTGTCATATCGCAGACCGTTTGACACCGGTAAAACCGGAAACCGGCCCAACCCTACCTAGTATTCATTGGAGTGTATTACAGCAGTCCAACCTGGTTTGGAGGGGTGCTTGGTGTAGTCGAAGACCAACACGTCAGAGGTGGGGGTCTTGGTGGCGATGATGCATGGATTCTGGGGCATGTAGCGGGCTCGGTTAACCTCTCCCTCGTGGTTGATCTTGATCTCAATCTCTATTTTTCCACTGACTGAACCAAATCCGCCAAACTCTGAGGAGGATATATACAATAATATACAATCAGATCTCAGCCACATGATAATCGCAGGTCAATCTTTGCCTATGGCTGGTAAGTTAGTATACTCTACTAGCCATGTTGGCAACTAACCAGTTATTGTTTGGGGGTTCTTCTTTTCTATTATAAAATCTATTTGCCTGGTGAAATTGTGCAAGTGGCTGGTTAAGTGCTGCATTCCACTACTGCTACTGTGGTCAGTGGACATAAAGGTTAATTTACTGCCCTACACTGAACCAAGAGAAAAATAGGCTAAACAGGATCTGCATTTGCTGATTAAATAAAGCCTTTTGCATGTTCATGTATTAAACCTAGTGATCAGTTTCACATGGTGAAAATAGGTTTCTCAAAGTTAAATTTACATTTAAAATACTTTTTAATACCAGTTAAAATCAAATGTAACACCAATTCCACCTCACAAATTAGGGAAAGAGTAAAAAAAGTATTTATTAGAAAAGTTGTGCAAGACAAAAAGCTGCATTTTAGGACAACAAATACAACATTTAATCGTATTTACAATATTTTAATGCCTTGAATGTAGGTAATTCAATTTACCACATTTTAAGACCTTCTATGGCCCCTGTGAGCAGATCTGGGGCATGATTTGTCCATAAAACTCAACAGTGCCCCTATCTGTATGCTAGGTTGGCTTTTGTATGCAGAGATTTAGACTTCAACTGTACCTTAAAATAGCCGTACAAACCCACAATCAAATACTACCTCTAACACCACACCAAAGGAGCAGTGAGCTTTCAGCACCCCTGCACACAGCAGGGCACCTATCAACATACCTGCTGGAAGACAGAATAAGACAGTTTCAGCGCCCAGGAGGAATAGTGCATAACATGGATCTAACTTGATTCCCCTCACATTTTCTACCATACAACATGTTTAACCTATTCCACATTTGATTACTGTAGGAAATATGGTTTCTGGCAAATAACAGGTCTTAACAGAATTCGAATCAATCAAGTGCCTTGGTGTGGAGACAGATACAAATGAGTGTGGTTAGATTTAGTAAACATCCCAAACAAAATGAGAAGATAAAAACCCTACATCACTATCTTGAAGCACAACAGAGCTTGATATTTATGCCTCAACCAGATGGGACCAAACTAAACTCAATGGGTCGGAGACAGGTTAGAAAAGGAGCCGGGTACAAAAACATTGCTGAAGAAATACTGTTGCAAACAAAATTTCAACCTTTAGTTGGGTTTGAGCTCATAAAATGCCACTACCACTCTAAATTGGGTTCAGATTGTGCTTTTTCGTTTTGGATAGGGCTGGAATGCTCAGCTCCAAGTCAAGCTCTTGCATCGTGTAAGTGAGCATCTCGGAAATAAGGCTAGGGTGAGCAACTTTGACACTTAATTTACAAAATAAATCTTACATTGTCCACTCTTATCTAATTGCTTTATGGGAGGCAGGTAAGTTTACGGAGTGAGCCTTCTTTATAAAACACCAACCTAATCCCAGAACCTAACAAAACTAAACTTGAATTCTTACATGTGACAGAGCTTGCCTTTCCCATTTGTAACTTTTGAGTAACAAGCAAATACTCAAAGATTTATCTGAAAAGCATTGTATTTTTTTTACTAAGATCTAAACTTGTAGGACAACTCCTGGTGTATTTACCTCCTTTCTCACTGTCGTAGTGTGAGGCATCAAACTGGGCATCATCATTTGGCACCTGGACGCTGGCGATGACAAGGTGGTTCTGCTCATCTGACGTGTGGGTCCCCAAAACCAGCCTGTGGACAGCATAGTCCTTCCCCTCCGGCCTGCAGAGTACCACAACATGGCCGTGGGTTTAATCTTCTGCTAGTCATACTTGGTTTATATAGCTTGGACTGCCTTTCGATTTTACATTAGGGCAGGGCTTGTGTGTACTGTAATGAATAAGGAACAAAGTAGGAAGGCAAATATTTCTGATGTGCGTCTTTCTAATTTTGTCAGAGAATATTCCAAGATTGTCCAAGACTGGTTATGATAGTAATAGGCTAATAATATAATAAGCTATTATGGAGGATTTCGTGTGCTATGGTCTAAAAAGAGGTTTTTGTTTTCTCAAATTTGTTACTGTATTCTCGCTATTTGGTAATGCTGCTAATGCCAATGACACAAGCAGCAGAAGGTGATTTCAGTTTAACTCACTCCTCTGTCTCTTTTTTATGCTGGCAAGTACAAAATACTGAGACAGAGAAACATCTGGGGTAAATATATTTGATCTATGGTATTTAAGTTTAACTAGCAAATACTAAATCAAAATGTGTTTATATAGTTTTCTAGCTAGCCAGTTTTCTGTTCATCTAGCCTATTTCTATTCAATTATCCATCAATTGTAAGACTATTCCAATTGTTTAGCTAACTATTTATATCTCTGTACATAGTGGCACCACCGTCGAGGGCCGCAGCCTGTTACAGCAGTTCCCACATTCTTATTCTTTTGTGTTTAGTGCTTACTCTTTAACCTGAATTTCCCTTAAGGGATCAATAAAGTGCAATGTAATCTAATCTCTGTGCAAGGCATTGGGCATTAGTGTTTTTTACAAACTTTTTTCTAATCTTATTCTACAGAACAATACCACGTGCACTATCTGATATGTGGAGACATTTCACCCCAGCCAATGTAGGCTGTGTACATTTGCAAATACTGTGCAAAGACCTATGTGAATAATGCCACAAAGATGCAGCAGCACATAAGTCAAGTGCCCAACGTTTCCCCAGGGCTCAAAACAAGTAACCCCAGACAAGAGTTCCTCTGCTTCCATTCAAAATGAAAATGATCTCAGCTGCAGCATCAGACACCCCATCTACAGCTCCTGGTCATTCGGGAGTCAAAGGATTTTTTGACTCAATGGGACGATTGAAGCCAGAGAACTGCTGATGAATGTTTTGCTCGAGCAGTGTATGCAACTGGCTCACCTCTGGTGCTCACATCCAATGTCTATTGGAAGAGATTTCTGGATGTTCTTCCCACCAGACATGCTTTATCTACTCATTTGCTGGGATGGAAAGTTCAACAGAGTGCAAGCAAAGGTCAAGGAAACCATTGACAAAGCAGACTGTATTTCAGTCATCTCTGATGGCTGGTCGAATGTCCGGGGACAAGGAATTATCAACTACATCATCTCCACCCCTCGACCACTATTCTATAAGAGCACAGACACACAGGCCCCTACATTGCTGATGAGCTGAAAGCAGTCATCGATGACCTTGGACCGGAGAAGGTCTTCGCACTTGTAACTGACAACGCTGCGAACATGAAGGCTGCTTGGGCAAAAGTGGAGACCTACCCTCACATAACATCGATTGGCTGTGCTGCCCAGACCCTTAATATTCTCCTTAAGGACATCGTGGCACTGAAGACAATGGACACACTGTTACAAGACAGCAAAACAAGTAGTGATGTATGTGAAGGGCAAACGGGTAGCGTCAGCATTTTCAAAATGAAAAAAACAAGAGCACCACACTGAAGCTCCCCAGCATCACTCGATGGGGTGGGGTTGTCATCATGTACAACAGTCTTCTGGAGTGGAAGCACACCCTGCAAGAGATGGCCATATCCCAGTCTGCAGACATTGTAAGTGCCATCAAGAGAATCCTGCTAGATGATGTGTTTTGGTAAAGATTGACTAGCAGCCTGAGAATCCTCAAACCAATAGCAGCAGCTATTGCCCAGATAGTAGGTGATGTCAGATGTTCAATATCTGTTTGCTGAGATCAAAGAACAAATCCAAACTGCCCTGCCCACTTCTCTGCTGCTCAAGGGACTGTGTGGATCTGAGGCCCTTGCACCTGTAGCCTCCAAATCCCACCATCAGCCGCCTCTGAGCGCAACTGGTCACTGTTTGGGAACACTCACAAAAAGGTCTCACCAGGACTCACCAATGAAAGGGTGGAAAACTGGTGGCCATCTGGGGAAACCTAAGGTTCTTTCAGTGTGACACAGAGCCATCCTCAAAAAGCTTGGCCAGTGACAGCGAAGATGATGAGGAAGATGTAGAGGAAATGGAAATCGATGAGGATGTTGATGAGGTCCAGGAAAAAAGCATTGATACCTGAGGAGGACGTTGATGAGGTCCAGGAAAAAAGCATTGATACATGAGGAGGACGTTGATGAGGTTCAGGAAGAAAGCATTGAGACCTGAGGAGGACGTTGATGAGGTCCAGGAAGAAAGCATAGAGACCTGAGGAGGACGTTGATGAGGTCCAGGAAAAAAGCATTGATACCTGAGGAGGACGTTGATGAGGTCCAGGAAAAAAGCATTGATACCTGAGGAGGACGTTGATGAGGTTCAGGAAGAAAGCATTGAGACCTGAGGAGGACGTTGATGAGGTCAAGGAAGAAAGCATTGAGACCTGAAAGGATTCAGAGGAAAAACAGAGAAATCTGAGGCTTGAGAAGCTTGACTAAATGCTTTCCTTTTACGTTTTGAATGGGACTCTTTGGGGGGAATTAATACATTTATTTTATTCAACAGTCATGTTTCTTGTTGTTCAATCAATGAAACAATCCATTAAAGTTCCAGTCACAAATAGATGAGTCAAAAATGTCATTTTTATCATTTGTATTAGGAATGTTTTCATGCATGTGTGCACACACACACATACAGTCATAGGCGGAAATCCCCATCCTGGGAAAAAATGTATTTGTCCCCCCCAATATATCACCGTAAACATAACTGTCATTTACATAATATTACTAACACGCAATGACAGCACTTGTGATGATTATAGAAACGTAACAGTGCGTTGTTATGTTTCTTACGATTGTAAAATTGTTTCCCCCCCCATTGATACAATCCTAACGATACCCATCCCTATAATACATACATGCATGTTGCATGTAGAAAGGACTCTCAAAGTACAAAGTTGCTCTGTAATAACAGCAGTAAGATGGAGATAATGTAGATACCTGCTGACATCAGGAAGCCACTGGACAGTGAGGCTTGGCCACTCTAGCGCATGAGTCATCACCAGGTCATAGAGGAAAGGTGTGTTTTTCTTCCAGATCTTGTACTCCTCATTGATGACCCTCTCCTCCACAGCATCATCATACACTGTAGCAGGATTAGAAAAAGTTGTAGTTTTAACTATTTCAAAGTGTTATTACGAATATGTATCACTATCCGTTTATGACGGATTAACCAAAATCTTAAATTGAGCAGATCTGGAACAACAGGAACCGATCAGTACAGGTGGGGGAACCATCAGGGAGAACCAATCGTGTAGGTGGACCTGCACAACAGACTTCTACTCTTATTGTCTGCTAGACAGTAAGAGTAGGAGGAAACAACCATACAACATGCCACACAGTGAAGGATGTAACAGCATCAAAATGGACCGCAACTCTGTAACATGTACACTGTGGTGTCGTTTTACGTGCAAAAGGGGGGAGTACCGGCTCAATGAACAGTCATCTGTGATTAAAACATGCAAACGTAGATTTTGAACAAGACGCCGAGGTTGGTAATGCTAGCACCCAACCCTGAATAGGCTGCTCCTTCTACAAGTCCACTCCACAGAGAGCCACGAAAATCACCCAGCTGATCGTGGAAACGATTGTGAAAGACACAAGACCGTTAAGTGAAGTGGATGTGCCAGGCTTTAGGTCTCTGATGGAGTATGTTGAGCCATTTTACTCAGTCCCAAGCCGGTGGACGATGACATAGCGGATTCAACAAATGTACAATCGAGCCATGGAGGAGAGAAGGGATCAGTTAGGGAAACAAGAATATATTGTGATAACAACTGAAGCCTGGACAAGCCTAGCCGTGGAATCGTACACCACAGTTACTGTCCACTACATCGACAGTGAGTAGAAGTTGCAAGGTGGAGTGATCGAAACTGCTGCAATGCCAGAAAGACACACGGCTGAAAACATTGCAGCCAGTTCGCATATTACAGAATAATTAAATATCAAAGGTTGTGGCATGCGTGCACGATAACGCATCTAACATGATGACCGCATGGTGACTGTGCGAGTGGAAAGACGTGTCCTGTTTCCCACACACTTTACTGAAAAGCCAGGACTGAAGACCACCGTTGCTGCAGCCAGCAACCTGGTCAGGTTTTTCCGTTTGGCCTCTATGCTATGACGTCATGTTACGGTTAAATGCGGATACACTGCATAAGTGTAAACGTGTACAAAACAAGCCAAAAACCCCATCCCCAAGGTGTATAGTAGAGGTGGTGGGGAAAATCGATTCATGTAAGAATCGCAATTCTATTGTCCACGATCATCGATCGATTCACCAACTCCCAAGAATCGATTCTTACGTTACACATTTCCCTGTTTGCCGGCGGTCCAGCAGAGGGCGGCCTTCACCTTCACCCTCTCATGTCAATAAAGCATTTTGGCCTGTTCAGTGTTGGTGGAGGTTTTTGCTCCCCTGAAATCGAATCGTGACCCTAAGAATCAATCGAATCGAATCGTGACATCACTACTGATTCCCACCCCTAGTGTATAGATAGCAAAGTTGAGGAACTAATCAATAGGGAAGCAAGAGAAACCCATACTCTACCCTGACCTACCCTCTATTTTTAAATAAGGGTCTTTCACCAGTACCTGTAAGACACTGAAGATTATCTAAAAATGAAAAACGTTGACTTGAGCACTTTTTTGTACTGATGCAGTTGGTGGCTGTGCATAACTTTGCCAAATAAATGCCACGAAAGAAATTTTGCCACTTCTTGATTTTGTGTAGTGTGGGTTTCTCTTGCCCTTTCTAAAATTGACTCATCCATTCCAAAAATTGATAGCTGGCATCGCCCTTTTAAGCATTTCACATTAGCTAATGCAGTGGTTCTCAGCCCTGCTGGTTTTCTATTTTACCTGGTGATTGATTACATTCACCTGGTGTCCCAGGTCTCATTCAGCCCCTGATTACACTCAATCATTTTCCCAACTGGCCACAAACCAGCTTCTCTAACCTCTAGGTCAGTGGTTCTCACACCTGGACCACGGGACCCGCCACAGCTCTGCTGGTTTTCATTCTAACCATCTAGGTTAATCAGGGATCATTTTACACATGGGATGATAGGTGAATTCAATTAACAACCTGGTAGGACCAAGATTGAGAACCACAGATCTAACGTTACTGTATGGAGAGAACACGCCAAACTCTGTCAAAAATCTGTTAGTTTAATGCTGCCACGCTTATCGATTCAGGTACATACCTAGTAGAACATGAATTAAGACATATTACGAATCATTAGAGGGCTCTCGATTCTTCGGCATAGTCCACCGAGCAGCGTTTTATTTCAACACAATATCAACATTCAGGTTCTGGTTCACATTGCTCGCTACCGCTCCCCGCGGCATATTTTGGTGGAACACGATTGTGGTAATTACAGGCGAACACATTTTAAAGTTGAATTTTTGTTGAAATAAGTCCTGCTTGGTGTATCGGATGTAAGCCGAATTGAAGAGTGGACGCTTGGCGTGACGTTCCCTTTATAGCTTACAGCAGAGAACAGCACGTGCTGTATGAGTCCGGAAACAGCGCAGTAAACTCAGATAGCTAGCATATCATGCTAACAACCATGATAGTAAACGGCCGTGGTGCGCACACAAAGCAGCATACAGGGAGAACGGGCCACTATCTAGTTAGCTCTGGTAAACCTACCCTCTTTATCGGCCATGTTCCAGACTCAGCGGTGTGTCACGATGCCCGAAAGCAAAGTAACTATGAAGACGTTGTTTTAGTTAATACTGTTAATATCCTACTATACTGCTTTGGTTGTATCGCCGCTCAACTGGGCTCCTTCCTTTTCAGCGCGGATTTTGTCGGTCCACTGCGCATGCGTATACAGTCGGCGCATTCATGTACTTTTGGTCGGAAATAAGACAACTATATTTGTAACAGAAGTAGTCTTGTGGTGAGACGGGTGTTTTACCTCAGATATCAAGCGGCACAGAGCCACTTTATGCCGCAGTGGCGGAAAGAACAGGCGAACATGTGCACGAGGCATGTAATTGATGATGATGGAGTTTTTGTATGTACAAAATATGTGTCAAACAAGTGACAACGAGTGCAAATAAAAATCGACAATACTATTTATTTACATTGCTAAACAATTGTGTCACTTACGATAAAAAATTTTTTATAAGACGTCCACGGTCTCCGCCCCATAATCGGCATGTCTCGGCGACTCGGGTGTATAATATGCTGCCATCACATGATATCGGAAATATTGAGTTACAAGTTTGGCGCACATGAACGACCCAACAAAGTGTCAAATACGACTGGGAAAGTGGGGATTTGCTATGATACCCAGGATGTTACATTTAGAGTACATGGAAGCTGTGCCAACAATTGATGGTAAAAGTGATATACACAACATTTGGCTGATACATTAAGTAAGACATGTACTACATACCTGGTGTGCATTTTATTCTCTTCATTCTGCTGCTGCAGCAAAAAGTAGCTCTGTGCCTCTTGATTTCTAAAATAACAGCCACCAATGAACAACTTTTGTTACAGGGTCCATTTTGTTATTATTTCCAATAGCACTTGAGTATGTCACGTCATTTTTATGACTTCTGAATAAGGAAGTAAGTTAGGTGCTCGAGCACCTGAAGACGGCAACAGAAAAATCCCACTTTCCCAGTCATATTTAATTTCCCATTTTGTTGGGTTATTAACACACACTACCAATTATTACAATATTTCCAACAGCATATGAAGGCAGCATAACAAATATATAATCTTGGCCTATTCATAATGTTCTTGAAATAATGTTTGAGAAAACACATTTCCACAGAACTATAGTCCATTACAGTTGGTGACAAATTACAATTATTAACTAAATTCAGGTATTTCTGTAGCCTTTTTTGGCTGTTTCCAAATAAGTGAATACAATATTTTTTGTCTATACCCACTGTTATTGAAACAATCAGTAACAACACTGGATGCATTCCAATGAGTTTATTTTGTAAAAGTTTTGTCCATAAACAGCAAAAACAGTTTACAGTAAACTACAAACTTAGAAAATGTAAAACATGTTCCAAATACGAGCATAACAAAGATTTGAAGTTAGGGAAATAAAAAATGCATGAGTTTACATGTAGACAATCTTAATCAACTATCATCAAAAAATAAATAGGCCTATATTTCATGAAGACAACTATGGAAGCAAAATAAAGGCAACTGGCACAGAGTTAAAGCGGTGTAGTGAAGTCATCTTCAACAAGTCAATCTAAATCAACGCTCACAGGGATGATCATAAAATGTAGTTTTCAAAAGGAATTATCACATCATCTATAATTGTATAATATTTCAGGTGTAAACCATCTTCACACTTCTTAGTCTCCCTTTAAACGTGATCTGGTACAGTTTACTTTTAGGTTTGGATACTGAACCAAGGCAACATAAAAAATGGAAGGTGTATTTTTTTTCTCCAAGTCCACCGCGTATCAACAGTAACTTAATTAAATCCAAGAGTCAATGGATACCTTCATAAGAGAAGTGTTTTGGAGTACAACAGTTGAGCATGCCACTATAAAAAGCTTTGAAATATACAGTGACCTATTCCACAGATACACAGAACAGATATATCACTTTTCAATAAAAAGATGAGCTGTTACCTAGAGCAGTCCAAGTAGAATAGTGGTCCTATATTCTACAACAAAAGTAAAATATACAGATATAGTTAATATTGAGTTACAATGTGTAACCCAGTTGTGCACAACACTTCATACATTTATCTATGTATTTCCATTCATCTTTTTCTGGTTACATAAAAGAGTAACGTATAGTGTGATGGATAATGTTCAACAGTTACTGTATATTCCACAAATCCCTCCCATTGTAAAAAAAAAAGCAATTTCAAGCTACAACTAGAGTGATCAGTACACTGCAATACCCAACATATATCATAGACTGTAAGAGAGTATATATACGGTATGGAGGTCTTATCAAACATGTTTGTACACAGTGACAGGTGATCATGAATTATTGGATTCAAATAGGTAGGCAACAGGCCATCTTGATTCATGGTTATCTTACACTATGTTTGGTTATCAAGTGCTGGGACCCCCACTTTTGTCTGGCTTAAAAAGACAGATGTTGTGACATGGTAGATATTATGTATTGTATCATAACACGTAGGGATGCACCGATACGGCTTTTTCATTGGCGACAGATTTCACAAACAAACTGAAGTATGAGCAGATACTGAGTACCAATCTGATACTCTACCTTTACCAAACAATATATAGACCATTAGGGGTCACTGGAAAAAAAGTGATTAAAGGGACAATTATTAAGGGTTTCACTGGAAGCACAAAATGACCATCATATATCTGCAGAGTGACAGCGAGCGCGCAGTGTTGCAAGACATTTCAGCTACGAAGGTTAAAAAGCCTCATGTTCTCAAGTCAAAAAAGTGACGAAGCAGTATTATTATTACAGTATTTTGCTGATTTGTGATATATTAGCTCTTGACTAGACATTTCTGTTGGATCTCTGCTCGAATTAGCTAGCGTACTCCCGTCTATTGTGAAAATATCATTTGATTATTTGTGTCCATTACAGGCCATCATAAGCTGTGACAGTGGTCCGTCAAGGTTGTTGCAATTCCAATTGATTGCCGATAAGAGGGCAAAAAAAAGCCCTCGACTACTTAGCGCCCTTTTACGCATGTATGTATCTTTCTCCTTTAGAGAGATCCAACATTGCAAAGGCAGAAAATCAAGTGGCTTTGCTTTGTTACAGCTGGCCCTTGGTATTAAGATACATTATCTTATGTAATGCCCAATTTTAACCCTGGCATCGACCTGTTATCCAACACCAGTATCAGTATCGGTGCATCACTCATACAAAGACATCCAACAGATGTGTGGAGATGACAGTGGCAGCCAGTAGACGATGCTGATGAGAAATAATGTTGTAGTTTCACCTTTCCAACATCACAGCTACAAAGAATGACTTCCCTTCATGTCCTCTGCAGTTAATGTTCTTCTCTGAGCAGCTGATTCTGGGGGAAACAGAAACATATTTTTTTAAACAAATGCAATTGCAATTAATGAGACCAACTCTCCGATATGTCTTAGTGATTCATCCCATTCAGTTTTGAGGTTAGGGGCGACACTCTCCAGGGTTGACATCAATACCTGTTCCACCATCTATAATAATAATAATAATAATAATAATAATGATATATGAAGCACTTTTGAAAGTTACAAAATGCTGTAACCTTGCCCTATTCCAACACTTAATTTTTACTTTAATGTTTTATGCTAAACTTTATTATTTCATTTTTGGATAATAATAATAATAACTATTATTACTGTTATTATTAGGTTAAGCATTTTGTAACTTCTGTTAATATACTGTATAAGTAAGTTTATTATTATTATCTTATCCAGGACAATGATGAGGAGCACAATTTTCACAAATCACTGTAATTTTACAGCAATTAATTAGTGTAATGAAAAGCCTCACTGAAAGCCTCGCAAAACTGCCTTGCAATGTTTCCAAAAGCTACTGCAAGATCAAGCATTTCTGGTCAGGAAAATTACAAAAGCTCCCCAACATCACGAAGCTGTGGAAGGACTGGAATATGGAAGGTTGATTCTTGAGTTTGAATCAATCCCTGGCCACATATGCAACTCTGATTATATCAAATAAGTGAACACTAACGATTGACTGGGGAAAAAATAAGTGAATATGTAGGTGCTTATGAAGACCACCTTATTGTCGGTGGTATTTTGGATGATGTCGTTGTCGGGGTCTCCTCCCTCAGAGCCACTCTTCTGGTCGTCATCCTTCCCATCCTTCTCCAGATCCTCCTCTCCGGACGAGATCCTCGACAGCTTGGATGACTTCTGCCACAGACACATAGATCAGGGCGCAGGAAAACCTGGCTGTGCATCAAAATCTTCATTTCTAACAGGTTTGGCCAAAATCTTCAGTCAAACTTGATGCTTTGCATGGGATGGAAGAGAAAACACATATCCAGCAGAGGACCGTAAGCATCCATGCTGAAAAGCAGTCTTGGATTACCTTATGACACACAGCTCCACTGTTCCACTGTCTATGTGCTTTGTAGCAACTGGCGGGTAATGTAATAATTGGTCTCAAAACGTGTACAAATATCCATCAAAATGAGTCACAAATGTACTACGAAGTTTCTCGATAATGCAATAACATCTTCAGACTGATATTGTTATATTTATTTCCTGATAATTTGATATATTATTACATTAACTGGTAATTATATTGTAAACATTTTATTATTATAATTTAATTAAATATTATTTTAAATAATAATCAGGGCTCGACGCTAGATTTTAAAAGTTGTTGCCAGGCTTGGCAACCAGGCATCAGTTTTTGGTTGCCGAAATTGGCAATATGTTTGCCATGTTTTAAATGGCCTAGCTTTGGAGCAATTAATATCTTATGTAACTATACCACACATTTTAATAACGAAACAATGAGATACAGAATGTTTAAAACATATTTATTACATAAACACTTTTGTCTTTGTTTTAACAGTTACTTTACAGCAATTGAATCTGTAAGAGTTTAAACCTAACATGTCAGCACTACAATCCTTGAATCCTGGTATAAAGAACCACCAGTATAATGCTTACTTTCGTTATGTTCCTCACAGCTCCACCAAGGATGAGCCCAGCAGTATTCTAGATTCTGTTTTTCTTTCGTTCGGGTTCGGCTGTGTCAGTATTAGCAGGCCTACTGTCATCGTGTGTACATTACATTACATTACATAATTTAGCAGACGCTTTTTTCCAAAGTGACTTACAATAGTACATTTTTTTCATCCACATCAGTCAGACCAACTATACAACGCAGTCTTTCTTCAGCTAAACACTTCAATAGGAACAAGTAGCATATAACACTTCAATAGGAACAAGTAGCATGAAACACTAAAATAGGAGCAGTAGCATTAGTCGTCAAGAGTTGTTAGTGTAGTTTTTTTTTTTTTGGGGGGGAAAGAAAAGAGTAGAAGGAGATAGGTCAGTTCAGGTCAGTTCAGGTCTAGGTGTAGTCGGAAGAGATGGGTTTTTAGTCTCCTGCGGAAGATGGGTAGGGATTCAGCTGTCCTGACTGAAGGGGGGAGTTCATTCCACCATTGCGGTGCCAGGGATGCGAAGAGTCGAGCCCGTGATGAGCAACTTCCAAGCCCACGCAGCGATGGAGGGGCTAGGCGACCCGCAAGAGTGGAGGAGCGGAGCGGACGAGCTGAAGTTTGGAACCTGACCAGGGTTTGCAGATAAGGGGGGGCAGTTCCATGTATTGCCCTGTAGGACAGTACCAGTATCTTAAATTTGATGCGCGCAGAGATGGGAAGCCAGTGAAGAGACCGGAATATGCAGCAGCGGTGGAGGAAGGTTAAGCATGACACGGTGTAGTTGCAGCGTCCGAAATGAACTTTTTGGCTCATCTGCCAAGGGACGGTAAACTAAAATAAATTACGTATTACCCTATCCAATG
>OMOT01087056.1:0-10517 GCA_900312575.1 Acanthochaenus luetkenii | reverse complement strand
CAAGGCTCGCTGGCGTAACACCTCATATGTAGAAAGATCCCCAGCTGTGCAGCAACGGACATGTTTACGGTGTTGTCGGCAGGGTCCGAAATAAACTTTTTAGCTCACCAGCCAAATGTCTGGTAGATGAAAAATTCTACCCAACAAACTTTTTTTACCAGACAAAAACGGAAAGTACAGTACCAGTCAAAAGTTTGGAAACACCTGCTTACACCAGTTTTTTCATGATTAATAATGCTTTAAACTGTATAAACTTGTCTATAGACACTTTCTATTTAATTATATATGTGTACTTATATACGCAGATAAGTGAATTGCATTCAAAAGTGTAATTATTAAATGAAAATGGAAAGCTCATTGGGAGGGGGGTGGTGCATTGTTTTATTTAAATATATTGGTGTTCATGACGACATCCATCTTAACAGACGCTCCAGGACCTGTAGAATCTTTCATATAAAAATGTTTATATATTTTTTATATTTAAAAATGCGTGGCATCTAATCCTACATAAATGTCACTACATGCAGTACCAAACTTTTTTTTTAAACCTTTGAATGCACTTCACTTATGATTATCTGCGTATATAAGTACAAATATCATATGAAATATTTAGTGTTTATAGACACGTTTATACAGTTGAAAGCATTTTTCATAATAAAACACTGGTTTAAGCAGGTGTTTCCAAACTTTGACTGGTACTGTATATACACAGTGTTTTTGTGTCACGCATCATACATACATTTAATCTGCATAACACATTATGGTAGTGAAAAACAGTGGTCAGAGCAGCTTGTAAGTGAAAAAGATTTGTATTGATAATAGAGTAGGACAGTGCAACAGTGCTGGAAATTGTCGAGCGAGCGAGAGCGAGCGAGGTTTTGACTCCTGATATCCAGGAACTAACCGGATGGTAGAGAACGTTACCACACTAACCAGATCTGGAGGAAGTAACGCAGTGTAACCTGCGCGGCTCTCCTCCGCTCCGCTAAATATACGCGCCGGTCTACTATTTTAGTTCAGTATGGCAGTTTGCAGACAGTCTGCGTTTTGTCTGTATTATTTGTACCCGCCGTAAAATCCAAACTGCGCCAAGACGCTTTCAGCCCAGATGGAGTGGGTTGGATTACTTCTTCTTCTTCCGTATCACGCTTCCTGTCGCAGGCCAAAAAGCTTTATTGACATGACTGGTAACACAATAACATTAGAGAGGGCGAAGGAGAAGTCCGCCCCCTGCTGGACCGGCGGGAAACTGACATTTTAATGGCAAAATGTCTGTAACGTTAGTGCAGAAAAAGGACAGAAAAGAATCGATTTAGGAGAATTTGTGAATCGATCGATAATTGTAGACAATAGAATCGCGATTCTTACATGAATCGATTTTTCCCACCACCTCTAACACCCATCCTTCAACAACTTCACTGGCTCCCAATACAGCACCAAATCCACTTCAAGGTCCCCCTCATCACATAAATTCTCAATAATCTCACCCCCTCATACCTGACAAACCTTCTCCATCACCACACCCCCACCCGCCACCTCAGATCAGCTGATGCCAAACTCCTGACCCCCCCATCACCAGGACCAAGTACCGCACACTGGGGGACAGAGTATTTTCCATCGCTGCCCAACCCTCTGGAACTTAATCTCCTCACCCATCAAAAACCTGGACTCACTCCCTTCACTCAAAAGTTTACTCAAAACCCACCTTTTCACAAAGGCCTACAATATCAACTCCCATTGCCTCTCCAGATCTTAATGTAACTTTTTACCCTCATTTATCATAATTTAGCTTCACTCTTTATCAAACCTTCCTTTCCACTGTAATTTAAATTGTATATACTGCAATTTTGATTGTATGTATTGTTTTTTAAAATATATCATATGTGATTTTAATGTAAAGTGTCTTTGAGTACTGTAACAAGCACTATACAAATAAAATGTATTATTATTATCATGCCTCAGTTAATTCTATGGAGACTGGCCTACTGATGTATGCAAATTAGAGTGAGTGAATAGTCCACAGAGATATTTGTGGACTGAATGGAGTGATTATTCCTGTGCTGGATTCTCTGGGCTATAAAGGGGTTGTTTATTCTCCTTTGGGTTCTCTGTCGTATGAATGGACTGTTTATTGCCCCGCTGAGCTCACTTAGTGCCATGAATGGACAGTTGATCCCTCAGATCATTGAGAGGAGTTAATTCCGCTCACTTGGACTTGTTGAGGCTAGCCTCGGCTGCGGCCGCCTGGAGTAGCTGAGTGGACTTGCTGACTGGGACCCCAAATACAGCACTGTGAGTGACATCACTCAGGATGCGCCTGTGGCCACCCTTGGGGACCATCTTCGGGGAGGAGGGGGGTGTCAGGGAGCCGACTTTGTGGATCCCTTGGCCAACGGTCTGTAGGGGGACGAAAAACACACAGAATGAAGATGAGGGGCCATGCCCTTGATGCCAACAGAGAACATATCTGTTCATTGCATACAAAGATCGCAAGAAATTAGAAACAAAATACAAACCTAAAAAATACAACAAGATGATAACTGAATAATAGGGTGATTATGTTCCTCAAGAAGATGGCTTATCGATTCCTCCAAAACCACAAGGAAAGGTTATGAAAACAGAACGAGAAAAGTGATGAACAAGGCCAAGGGAATAGATTCCAGTAGAAAGAGATCGGAGAGAAACAGAAAAACCTAATGATTTAAGAGTTAATTAACAAACCATTAAGCCTAGGCGTTTTCAAAATAAATACAGTATTGTCAACCAAGTATGAAAGAATCATTTTGATTAGTTGAAAGAAATGGTGCAAAAGAGTACCGGTAGGCATTATATGATTTATATTCATCTAATGGCAGCAATGATGTATTTCTAATCCTTGGACAGTTAGTAAATCCCCACAAGAGGAAGCATTATGTTGACTGTTGACTGTTCACATTCCTGAATATATTCTGTGAGAGATCATTACCACTTTCCCAGTGCAAAAGAAGAGAAAAATGTTAATAATCTGGATGCGATTCATTCAAGAGGAGCTAGTAAGCAACCCTGATCCAAAGAGCAGCAGACAGCAGCATAAGTGGGGAGGTTACCGTGCCCTCTGGATCAGCTGCAGGGCCAACGGCTGCAGACTCAGGGATGGGAGTCAGATGGGGAGCTGCAGTTTCATGGATGGGGGCTATGATCACTGCGGGGCTGGCTGGCTGCTGGTGTTGCAGTTGCAGGGTAACAACTGGAGGAATGGACTTAGCTTTGGACTGCAGTAGGGCAGATGCCTGAGAAGGTGACTGCTGCTGTTGGTGGTGGAGGCTCTGTACCAGCTGATGCTACACAGGAATACCACACAGCTAATGGTGAGGAAGGCCAAGTTCCCATTAATAGTTTGGCCCAGTTTATCATGATTTATTACTCTGACAAGTGCAGCAATCTTTCATGGAATTATTTTTAGGGCTCATTTTCAACCTTATTTGATGGCACACAGTGGAAACCAAAACGAGAGAGACATAGAGAGAGATACAGAGAGATGGGGAGGTAGGGAAAAAAGATGATGCTATGTAGATCCAGAGCACCACAAATTCAGGTTTGGTCTAGTATTTTAACTATGCTGAACCTAGCAGCAAGTTTGAGCAGACAGGATTTTAAATGAGTCTAGAAACAAACTCAGGCAAAAACAATAACAGAAGGAATGATCAAGAGCGGAATAAATTGAGTGCGTCACTGTAAATTAACAGATTAATGGATAGTGAAATTACATACAAGTAGATATCTAAATTAAATATGAGTAGTTAATTAAAGACTAATACTAATATATCATTTTACAGTCTGAAGCACATGGTAAACCTCAGATGTGCAGTTTGTAGACAGGGACTTGGGTTTAAATCACAAACACAACTGTGAAATAACAATTTCATACTTTCTATGACAAAACCTGATGTGACATGTTCTGCCAGGATGCCCACCTGCTGGTTGGTCTGTTGTTGTGGGCTAAAGAAGGCTGTGGCTTGTTGCTGTTTCATGAAGAGCTGCTGATGCTGGGGTGTGGCCTGTGGCTGCATGTTGGCGGCCTGAGCTGGCTGGGATGCAGCCTGCGCAGCAGGAGCCTGTTGAGCAGGTTGGACAACAGCAGCAGCAGCAGCTGGAGGTGGAACACCAATCCCAACACCTAGCAGGGAGAAAAGTAGATGAATGGCTGCCTTATTAGATTAAAACTAATAGCACAAAAGAGAAGCCTTTATCACATCAAATACATAATATTGTTTTCCACTATACCACTGCATTTCTCATTACTTGATCAAAAGCCTAGCATTCACCAACAATACCAAGGAGCACTTAGGTCAAGCAATCAGCTGCTTCTTGATGTCCCTAAATCTAGGTTCAAAACCAGAGGCGACTGAGCCTTTGAAGTAGCTGGCCCTAAACTGTGGAATAGCCTACCGCTTCAGATTAGGACTGCCCAGACTTTAGATATCTTTAAGTCTCTGTTGAAAACGCACCTTTTCTCATTGGCCTTCATGTCATGACGAGCTAAACACCCTGATCATTTGTGTAATTTGTGTTTTTAATGTTTTATTTTGGTATCTTAGTGCCTATACTGTACAGCACTTTGGTCAACCATGGTTGTTTTTAAATGTGCTTTATAAATAAAGTTTGAGTTGAGTCGAGTTTGTGTTGAGTTTTTCCAAGTAGGCCACAGATTGTATGGCCCTGCGAGACTGTGGGTGTCAAAGGCCTCATTAAAAGACAATTAAAAGCTTTGGCTAACTGAAACCACTGGGATTAAAGGCCTTGCTAATTCAGCCAAATACTTGTGCAGTTCAATATGCTGAGCTCAATACAAGATGTCTGTTCCCATGTTGTTACCAGGATAACAGTCACCACATACACAGGCTTCTATCACCACTTTGTAAGGCACTAATGATCTTAGCCTTGAAACACAGAGTTAGCAGAGAGCAACCCATACCCATAGTCTGGAACGCTCCTGCTGCCACATTAGGCCTTTTGCGTGGGGTAAGGGCTGGCTGGATGGGCAGAATGCCTGATATAGGCTGGGGCTGGGCCTGGCCAGCCTTGGGCCGCTGCCGAGGTGCAATCGAGGTTTCTGTGGTGGGAATGGGGTCTGTGAGTCTGCTGGAGGGAAAGGAGAGAAGAGGGCAAGTCATATTAGAGATTCTAATTGATAAGAGTACCATACTCAAATACTTCGCTCGTCAACTCACCTGGCTTTGGTTTGACTCTTTTTGGCCACAGCTTCACTGGCTCTGATAGGCTCAGGAAGTTTTGTAGGAATGGGTGAATTCTAAGACAGTAAGAAGAGTTGCAGTTTTCAAATGAGTAAGCATAATCAAACCACAGTTTCACTTTCTAAAACTTACATCAGTGAGGTAGCAAGAAACAAAAGTAAGCATCATAGCTTTAATGTCCACTTTATTGCTGCTTTGTGGGCGAGATTGGAAATGTGCTGAATCAGAAGACTGATTCAGCTATGTGCTGAATCAGAAGACTGCTTCAGCTATGTGCTGATGTAGCTATGTCAATACATTAGAAAGGGTCTTGGGGGAATGGAAGGCAGCCAACTGGCAGAAACCAGAAAGCTTAGCTCCTATCCAATGTAATTTTGTGCCAGACTATTGTTTCTTTGCAAAACAATGAGATGTGATTAAAGCCACTTAATGCACGGCACTTTACAAGGCTTCACTGTGCTAATAAAAAGAACCCCATCTGTAAATATTTAACACCAGCCCTACAGTATATTCTCTTTATGTACTCCTGTCGCCATAGACAATGGTGACTTACATGTACATTTTGGATTGGACACTCTCGTCGAGCCAGCTTAAAGGCAAAGTAGGATACTTGGTAGATATCTGGTCTCTTGTCTGGGTCAGGTTCCAGCATGTATCCTGAGGAAACAACACGGGCAGGGTACGTTTAGAAGCAGAGACACAAACATTTCACATTCAACCCAAATTGCACACACACAGCATGCACATGCACAAAGTAGGACAGCGAGTATATTATGGGGAACAAGGTTACTCACTGATGAGGCAGTGCATGTCCTGGGAGTAGCGAGAGTTGTCTGGGATAGTGAAGGTGCCATCACAGATAGCCACTTGGCTCTCCCCAAAGGGCAACGTGAAGTAGCACAGCTTATAGAGCAGACAACCCATGGCCTGCACACACAAGAAAAAGAACATCAACACACATAAAATAGCCTTGACTCAGTCTCCAGCAAGTCAGTATTTACTAATGTCATTATCATGGTGACATAGGGTGCGTTCGGAGCACCCGGGGTGCTGGTTGTTCAGAAATTCAGAGAGCTCAGAGCATCCCCGTTTGAAAATGCAGAGCAATGTGCTCTGGGAGCAGCAGTCTGAGCGCACACTGGGCGCTCTGACTGAAAAGACGGTTTATCAGAGCGTCTGAACATCCCAATGTAAAAATGGCGGAGGAAGTCGTTGCAAAATGCGATGGTTGCGGCTTGATTGGTACTCTAGCCAGTATTATTCAACATGCATCTAGGCGGAACAAAACATTGTCGTCTTCGCTGTCAATAATATTGTCAACAACTGCTGAAAAACTGTTGGCCGCCAGCGGAATGATGGTTATGTTATCGTTGGTGTTCGCCATGTTTACAGTTAGTTTGTAACGACTTTTAACTGACCGTTCGTAAATTAACTGATTTCAGAGCGCCCTATGACGTGTATTTACAAACGCACCCATATGATCACACAATCAAAACATGGCATAGCTGCTATTCTGGTTATGAACACTCCATCTCACCCAAATGTCTGCCTTTGTCGTGATGACCTTGCCACCATAGAGGTTGACCATCTCTGGAGCACGGTATGATAGAGTAGTGTACCTGTACAATTAGTGGTAGACGTAAATGAGTTTTGAAATTTCAGTTAAACAAAGAAATATGACTCTCAGTCTTGAGGTATAATGTCCTCAGGAACCCTCACTTTTTTATTTCCTCCTCCACCACTGGCACCCCCTCTGTCCGAGGGTTTTGGAAGTGGTTGGTGGCACTCCCAAAGTCACAGAGAACGTAGTGTCCCCGGTCATGCAGAAGAATATTCTCTACCTAAATGGAGAAGAGATGATGAGATCGGTCAGGATTGGCAGAACAAGAGCTGAACAAGAATGTCCCAATAAATTACCATCAAATAATTTGTGTGGTGCACAATCAGCTTATAGATGGGTCATAATGGAACAGGCATATACAGTACAGGCATATTTGGACATGTATTGGAGACATGCCTTCAGATCTCGATGGATGATTGGAGTCTTGCACTGGTGGAGGCGGGCCAAAGCCTCGCATGTGTCACAGAAGATCTGCAACACCTCGGCATCAGTGAAGCCCGTCTGTAGCCTCTGGTTCATTAGGTTAACCACCTGTCCACCTACAAAACACAGCACGGTGGCTCAGTGGTTAGCACTGTTGCCTCACAGCAAGAAGGTTGTGGGTTCGAATCTCCACCCCGTCCTTTCTGTGTGGAGTTTTGATGTTCTCCCCATGTTTGCGTGGCTTTCCTCCGGATGCTCCGATTTCTTCCCAAAGTCCAAAGACATGCGCTTGTGTGTTGTATGTATACGATGTAGTTAGTATATGATAATGTATATGTAGTATGTATATGATGATGTAGTATGTATATGATATGTAAGACGCTTTGGATAAAGGCGTCTGCTAAATGCCGTAATGTAAGGTCAACTGAGAGTCCACAAAGGTCAGCTGACATTCAAGTACAAAGGTTAACCGACAGTCCATAACTAATGACTACTGCTATATCTCTTTATGAAAGGCGTGTTATTTTAAAGGAAAACACTAGTTTTGTTCACTTTAGGGCTCATATTGCACCTCTGTTTTACATATCCATACGCCATTTCCCATTGCATGACTTTAGCTTATAATTTGGGGAAAAGTCCATTAAACTACAATTTTTAGATGCAATTTCCTGTTTGATCCAGGGGTTATAACTAGGGCTGAAACAATTAATCATAATTAAACATTATTGAAAATTTCTACAATAAAGAATTATTGAATAGTATTTCCCGTTGTAGATTTTGCATCAAAGACATTCAAGCCTACTTCCTCTCACTTTTGTTTGTATTTGGAAAATGGCTGATGCATGCAGCAGTTCTGAGGATGATGATTCCTCAAGTGGTCTTCAAAACAAAGACTAAAAGTACACCAAACTGTGGAATGTAACATGCACACTATGCAAGACCAACTTCGCTTCCTACAGTAGTACAACAAGCATTCTTAAGCATTTTATTTTTTATTATGAAATGTTAAGAAAACATCCTTAATGTTTACGCAAAAGACAACTGAACTACAGAGCACTCAACAAGTACTAGCACAGTGCTATCTTAAGCTAATGTTGGCTAAAGTGCAGCGGTAGTAACAATAATAATTTCTATGACCTGGCGTGAAGACGATTCGTCTTGATCTGATTGATTAATCAAGAATAATCCTCAGATTAAAAGATAATCTAAATAATCATTGTTGCGGCCCTGGTTATAACAACAACCACAGCTAACTGTGTTCAGCTGATACCTAAAAGGACTGTACCAAATGAAATGTACAGGTATCAATTCCTTTGCCACCTCTATCCTTCCTGCGGCGCACTTTGTTTCAAATCCTGCTTGACTGGGAACTTTCTGCCATTTATCAATGTTATTGCCTAGCAGGAACAATGAAGTTATTTCTACAAATAACATCACACAGTTTTGCATTGACTGAATTATGACTTCAGTTGACTAGGATGGCTATCAGCAGGATATCTGATGGAGCTTCAAACTGAGCAGGATCCAGTGAGTAAGAGAAGGTAATGGGACTTTGAATTCAATAGAGGCAGGAGGGGATAGAGGGGGCAGATTTACCTCGACAGAAGTCCATTAGGATTAGGACTTCCCACACATCGCCACCTCCAACTGACGTTATGCTGGAGTCCAGGAAACCCACTATGTTTCTGTGACCCACCAAGTCCCTCTGTGTTAACAAACACAGAAAGTTGGGTTAACATAGCACGCAATGGGAGATGCGGCTTTCACATCTTTTTGTTATACAATCCTAAAACATTTGGTAAAGTACATTACTAAATACATCCATGTGTGTATTCAAACAATTGTTATCTGTAAAGAGCTGTTGAGTATGTGCCAAAGAGCTGGTAGTAATACTGATAACCATCCTGTAATAGTCATGCCCCAGAGTGTGGCTCCAGGAACTGGTTGGCTTCTCTTACAGTATGATCTCAAGTTAGAAAATGGATGGGTGAGTTCAGAAGAGCCAACTCAACATTTTCACAAAAATTGTGTTTAAGAGTGAATGACTCCTTCCCGGTATTGTCACCAGCCACCCAGTATTGTTAACATACTTAAAATACTGTGGCACACTCCGGGGTGGGTTGAGTGTCCACGTGACTGGAGACAACAGAACGGCTGTCCACACAGAGAATAACCGAACACAGCGTTTTATTTACTGCTTCGGGAAGAAAATGGGTTAGTCCTTTATGGGCAATGTCACTTAAGGGGTAGTCGTTGTCCAGTCCAGGGGTTGGTACACAGGGCAGGCTCTCGCACAATCCAGGGGTCAAGGCAGGAGAAGGGTTCTCAGACAGATCGGGGTCAATACCAAACAGGGTTCTCAGACAATCAGTCATACACGCTATCAGCAGTCTCATCACACACTCCATCTCTCGTCCTCCTACTTTCCCCATGGGTCACACACCTTCCCCTGCGCTCTCTCCCCTTTTAAACCCTGCCGCCCCGTGCTCTTGGAGTCAAATGCCCGGACTGTCTAACTCACCATAATCTGAATCTCCAGTTTGCAGATCTGTAGATCGTGTTCGTTGTTAACATACATCCTCTTGAGTGCACAACGCACCCCCTGGTGAGTCCGCACCAAGAAAACAATGGCAAAACCTCCTGCAAGACAGGGAAAGACAGACAGAGAAGAAAAAAAGATAATGAACAGAAATTCAAGTCAAAGTCAAAAAGCAATTGAATATACAGAACTACTATCTCATAATATGTGGTTCCATTGCACTTCTGGACTCTCACCTAAGGCTGCAACCTACTGCATGCCATGCTGCACATTAGGGGTGGGAATTGGTAGTGATATCACAATTCGATTCAATTCTTAGGGTCACGATTCGATTTCAGAACGATTTTCGATTATTGGCGATTATCGATGTGATTTTCAATGACTTATCCACCATTTGACTACAGTAACCCATTAAATACACCCCAAGCGCAAAATGATGGCACCATGATTAAAAAACACTGATGTACATAAAACATTTAAAAGCCTTCATGGCTTACCTATCAGGGTCTGCTTCTGTTCCAGGCCATGACCCGTGGTGGTGCTGCGATGAAAGAAGCTAGTGATACGTCTGACTCTACCGATCAGTCGGGCTACTGAGGGCAACTTCAAGGCTCGCTGGCAGGCGAGGTTGAGGGTGTGTGCGTAACACCTCATATGTAGAAAGTTCCCCAGCTGCCCAGCAATGGACATGTTTACTGTG
>OMOT01087053.1:0-25913 GCA_900312575.1 Acanthochaenus luetkenii | reverse complement strand
GTGTGCTCCTGACCGAGCCGTCTCGGCCCCCTGCTCCCCCTCTGGCTCTCGCCCCGGCTCAGGTCTGGACTGTGGCTCTGCCCAGAAGGCTAGTGAGAGGCCCAGCTCCTTGCCCCCCTCCAGCCCCAGGGCCCTCGTACACAATGACTGGGCTTGTGATTCTGCTGTGTGCCCAGCAGAGCGCCAGCACCCAGGAATGCAGAGAGACAAAGGTATTCGCACTGGCCAGACACTGTCTATTATGCATACCCAACATATATAAGCAAATGGAGCACTCTAATATTGTTTCAAGTGCAACGTTTTGCTTAGTTTGTGTACTGGCTAGTATATGAAATAGGGATGGGAGCTATGAGCCAACTGGATGATTAATTGCTGGGTGACATAGTACGGCTCGACAGTAGAAATACTTTGCTTAATGTCAACTAACACACTGAGTTGCAGGCGAAAAGTACTACATTTCCGTGGCTCATCAACGCACATGTCAATTTGCAGTTTACATATATTAAACTTTCTGCTGTTAAAAATTCAGCCATCCACTGGTTTGATGGTGCCGGTGCTGCATGCTTAATCACCCATACAATGTATTACACACAAAATAACTGTTTGTTTTTGATGGCTTTTGATTTTTAGACTAATCATTTAGGTAACTTTAGATGAATTGGCACTATAATTAGTCATGAATCTCACTTCTAAAATGCGTGAGTGTGTTTTAAGTGAAGTGTAACAGTATGGGTTATGTTGGTGTGATACAGTTGGTTCACTCTGTATTAGCAGCATCCATGAAGCCAGCAGTGCAGTCCGTAACAACCAGCCCATGTGCTGTGAAGACCAGTGTGAAGAAAGAAGACGGAGGGAGGACGGAGGATAGTGGCGTTTCTTCTGACCAGTTGGTCCCAGACTATGGAGCAAGACTGGTAATTGGCCTATGTTCCTGTGACAGACGACACCACATGTCTCTCTCTGGCTTCTTTTTTACCCCTCATCACTCTGCTTCCTACCTGACATTTTCATGTATCGTTTCTTTCATCCCTGCTGCCTGGCCGACAGGATGAGACCAGGAAGACTTCTGATGGAAGACCACAGACACCGTCTTTGCCATCTGACAACTGTGAGTTATAGCTTCTCCTCACCTCTTTTAGCCTTTAGCATTTTTAGTTTTAAACGTTGCTGTGTAAATGTCATAATGCAGGACTTATTGTATTCTAGCCTGAATATGCTTCAGAGAGAACATATTCATTATTGGACTGCTCTGTCATTTTGGGAAATGGTTTCTAATAAAACGCACAAATGTTAAGGGTATTAACAGGCGACGACTCAGGTTTCAAGTGGATGCCTTGAAGGCTGCTCAGATTTTCCGAATGCTTCACACACTTGTCCTGCTACCTTCCAGACAGGTTGCTCATTCTAGTGACTGTGTTTGGGCTGAAAGCTGTAGCGCATTACATTCTTAACATTGTGCGATGAAGAGCAAGATGGCTGGAAACGTCACCACGGTGTGGTCGTAAAGTCTGAGTCGTTCCATGTACCTGTTATTTGCCCAGCAGCGACACTTCAGTCGGGATGTGTGTGCCTTTTTTCTACTTTCAAGGGCTACGATTCTTGATGCATCACAATTTTCAGTTCAGTAAAATGTGATTTAAATGTTTCCACTAGACGCTCGCATAATAAACATGGAACCACAAAACCATAAAGCTTTTGATTGTACAGAATCTGAACAATTTCAATAAATGAATAGGCCTAAAATAAATTCAAAGGTGTGTGTTGCTGTGGCTAAAGAAGGCAATGATGCACCTCACGCATCGTGGCGGAGGCCCTCTAAAAGTAAAAAAATGTATTGAAATAAGTGCTGCTTGGTGGATCACTTGTATGACAAATGTACTGATGGCTGTTAATGAGTCAGAAAAGGTCTTGCACCTCAGCATATGCATTATAAGCGAGGCGGCGTTACATTTTCAGATTTTTGTATGTTGTTTTGTGGCGTTTGTTTATGTTTGGTCTTTCTCAACTTTCTGTAACTTTTGTAAAAAAAATTTACACCAGCTGGGTATTTAAAAATAGCGTGTGTAATGACCTATGACCCTTTGCGTTGCTTGTGCATCACTTGAAAATTCTGCCAGCACCTTTGTTATCTGTATGTAAGGATGCTGTATGAGCACGCTTTTCCTGCACCCTAACTACTGAACTGTGAACACAATCTAATAGAAAAACATACTGTACCGTGACAGTACAGTTACAGTACGGCACACTTGTGCAGTGGGAAAATCATATCACAACTCTGTTATTTTTTCGACATTGCACCATGTAATGTTAAAACCCCAGAAAAAATTGATTGTGGTTTAAGTACGTTTTTCAAAATAAAATATTTGGCACATCGATGCAGAATTGCAAAAGGTAGAATCACAGTAATCACATGAACCTTTCCCCCCCCACCCCTAATCGTTTGTGCTCAGTCACATGAACTGAGGTCCCCTTCAGTTGTCCATTTAATGTACAATACCCATGGTGGTGTGCTTCAATTCATGTGGATGACGCAGGGCCACAACGCAGACATAGCCATGAGTAGCGTCATTGTGCTTTGATGCGAGAAGAGATGGTATACGTGATCGATCATGTGATGTGGAAAGTAACTTTATATCGGTTTATAAGTACAGACAATTTTGACTCCAAGAGTGTATTAGTAGTGCTGTTATGCTGTTTGGCACTGCTTTGTTGTTGCCCTGTGGATATCCAAGGACAAGGCAGGCAAATACTGATGTCTTTCCCCTACCTAATGTCTAAACTTTGCACATTAATAGAAACCGATTACATGAACTTAGAATGGTGTTCAAAAAGGTTTCTAGTTTTACTGTACGTTAAACACATTTAATGGACACCATGAAGCCAATAATCAAGCCTTCTCCCAGGGCATATTACGATGTCCATTATCCATTGTTGGGTGCTTCCCCATGGTAAAATCTCCAGCACATTTATAATAATTTGTTAACTTCCATCTTGGTCACAGGTACTACATTCAAAAAGCAGATCGATATAGCCTCCTTCACAACAGCTGAAGACGGTCTCCTGAACGGCGGTAAAAGTGATGAAGTGTGAGTATTCTGTTGTTAAAAAGAAGTCATTGCATTCTCCATTAGATTTCCTCCGTTTTAGTAGATCCCTCAGATCATATACTCCCCTCCCTCTCAACAATGGTTTGATACACCCATCCTCCGCTCTCTTAAATAGTTTAGCTACATATTTCTAAGGCACACAGGCCTGTTTGGATCAATCACAGTCGCACCTGGACAAGAAGTTGCCTAAAAAGCTTGAAAAGACGACAACAAAGGGAGACATAACTAGCTGAAGAAAAGTAATTGTCTGGTCATAGTGTGTGACTCTTTTAAAAAAAAAATCTGTTCATCCTCCAGCTCTGTGAAGAAGGAGAAGATGAGCCAGAACTTGCTGCAGTGGAGTGTGGCAGATGTGGCCAGTTACTTCTCTGCTGCAGGCTTCCCGGAGCAGGCTGCGGCTTTTCGAACACAGGTCAGTGCAGTACCCCAGGCTGCCACAGAGGACCCTACAGTTGTGGTCAAAAGTTGACATACTCTCGTAAAGAACATGTACTGTATATCATGGCAGTCTTGAGTTTCCAGTAACACAAGTGTATGTAAACTTTTGACCACAACTGCACCTATACACTGAAAACCTAGCTTATGTCCCGATCACCCACAGCTGTCTGAAAGAGAGGCAGTTAAAATGTACTTGTTGCACAGTACCAAAAAAAAAGTGTATGCCGGTCCGTGACCTATATTAATTTATCACTGAACACAAACAAATTCGGGCAAGTCTCTTGGCACACTAATCCACTGACATTATTTTTCTGCCCTAACAGGAAATTGATGGCAAGTCCCTTCTCCTAATGCAGCGCAGCGACGTGCTGACCGGCTTGTCAATCCGACTTGGTCCCGCCCTCAAAATCTATGAGCGCCATGTAAAGGTGCTGCAGAGGACCCACTTCCTGGAAGACGAAGACCACTGAGGCGGAGACTTACCATTGGTACTGCAGACGCTGCTGCGCTGACCCAACGTGTATGCAGCGCCCTCTCAGATCTGCATCCTGCCACCCATCTCCACACATATGAAGCAGGTGTGTGGGGGGGGGGGGAAAGGCCACGGCGGAATTCACTTTGGCTGTGAGAATGACCAATAACTAAAAGACAGTCATCCTACCTCTCATTGTGGTCTTTGAGGATTGGTTTTCATTTCACCCATTTGGCCATACGATTGCATTGACAAGGAATAGACTTCTGGGTTCTGGGTTTGCTTTAAAGTGGAGGAGGGTTGACGTTCATGCAAGGGTGAAGGGAGGATTGGTGAAGCCAGTGAAGGGGACTCAACCTTGCACCCATTGGACCACCTATTGACTAGTGGACCCAGAGAGAGATGGCTGCATAGTGCTGTGGCTGCAGTGCTGTCACAGTTGTAGTTTTGGGCTCGTTATGGCTCTGAAAGTTAAATTGCTCCCTGTATACGGTACTGGCACCTTCTCTGTGTTCAGAAAGTCACACGGGTAAACAAAGAGCACACCTGTTGTGCATTTTCCTTTTCCTGTACGATGAGGTGAATTGGATTTCATCAAAAATGTCAGTCTGTCCATCTCATGCATCAAAAGTCAACAGAGCCTGGTTCCTGACTTTCTCATCATGCCACCAATAGCTGCTGATGTTGAATTGTATCATCGATGTCTTTTGAGTCATTGAGATATAAACAATATGATATACTACTACTTGCTGGCAAGGCAATATATTGTGATGTTTTTGTTAATTATAAAATAAAAGTCGTAGTTAGAAAATACGTTCCAACTTAATATGTTTGCGTTTTTACGCACAATTGCAAATGGATGTGACCAGAAAATATGCAGCCTAATGGAATCCACTTGCATACATACGCAAAACAAAGTAATAACCTGGGGGAAATGTTATTGTAATATGGAATATATTGTTTTAAACTTGATACAGCAGCTCTATACCCTGTTACAGAGTCGATATCTTGATCAAATGCAATAGTTAGTGTTATCGTCCATTCATAATTTGTCCAGTGTTTGTTTGTGTTGTGATCTAAGCCAGCCATTCCAAATGTAACATTCCATAAAATGTACTCTACGTCTGCAGTGTATCTCTTTTCACATTTTTATTTGTTATGTTGACACTGTTTTTCCAGAGTTACAAATAAAGCTCTTGTCTCCCGTTTCAGTCACTTGTTTTGTGATATTTATTACCCTCGTATCTATAGTTAGCCTGGAAACAATAGTGTCTGAAACCCAACCATCACCTTGTGAGGGTGTGACAACTAGTGATGGCCTTCTTCTGTCTGAATAGCGTTCCTTCAGCACTGACTGTCCCCTACATGGAAACAAGAGGAAACCTAGGATGAAAAACGGGACTGAGAGTTGACAGGATCATTTTATTGGAATCAGCGTACGTTTTCTAATTCAGAACTAATAGCATTGCCACAGTGTAAAGGACACTTGGATGTAAAAGCTCAGACAAACCACAAAGCCGGTCTCCCATTGATTGTCAGCTCCAGGCTGTACACTGGTTTGACATTGCAGATTAGAGTCTTGGTTCTCTGGTTCCCAGCTTTGTGAGGAGGTTGTTTATGTTCACTGATTGGTTTGCCCTAAGCTATGGAAATAACATGTGAATTCTTACATTGAAAGGCATTCTCTGTCAAACAGCACCAAGGTAGCAACATTAAAAAAAGGAGTGATTTTTCTTCATCCTCTTGCTCTTCAAGATCACAGACACATACCACACGTTTCATTCAATTAAGACTTTGCTGCATTTAACTCTAAAGGGTTCCTCTAACAGTCCTGCATTCACCAGTCCAACCATCACAGTAACCTGTTGAGATGGCAATCCTCGTTGTTATGGAGTGACCAATAAGTATGTGTCACATGGAGTCCTTATGACCCACCATCCATATGTACTGACTGACACACATGACATCCATGCTGAAGGAGGGACCCTTACTCAGTGAGCGGTAAGGGACCTGATGTGTCGTAACTGGTCTCGTCTCCTCCTGGGTCTACAAGATGAAGGGGAGTATGGAGGAGCGCAGGGTAGGGTAGTCCCGGAACTCCTTCAGGTAGCTGCGGTGCTTGCCTTTGGCCCATATAGTCATCTGGATGAAGCCCACGATAGTGAAGAAAGCCACAGGCACACACTGGGTCATCACCGTGAAGCCGATCCAGGAGCCCAGCTGTGAGCAAGACGTTTTCACACACACACACACACACACACACACACACACACACACACAGTTATCTGTGGCGCTCAACATGTACAGTAGGACAAAACCAGTAGATGGCAGCAATACTGCATGTTAATCTGCAAGGAGAAAGTAGGGGCTAGTGGGTTGCACACTGTGACAAAGTTACCTTCAACATTTCAGAGTTGAATATTTTTGTCTTTCATGCCATTGTGGTCACTGCAGTGGGAGGTTCTATCAGCTCTTTGAAGGCTCTATCAAAGTTTAATTTCTACTCACTGCAAAACACAAACGATAACCAAACTAGAATGATACGTGCCATATTCTCATGTATCTGGCTGATTGTGAAAACTACGGCGTTCCAAATTCAGATGGTGGAGGTGATAGAAAAACGTATTCAGCTACATCTAATATTTGGGTGTGCGTTTATTCTGAGAGAGATACATCATCTATCTTATAGGAATACATTTCAAAAAGTGTCACGCTCTTTTGCGTCAGTGTATTAATGTATCTGCTCACCTCATATGTATAGTTTGGACAAGAGACCAAGGCAAAAATCCACGTGAATGGATTCTTTGTTGGGTAAGGAATCTTCTTGGTTTTTGAACCTGCGATGATGGGTAAACAGAGGCATTGTATTTCCTTGAATTGTCTGCTTTTAGTTTTTTGTTCATGTGACAATGACCTAATAAGACAAATGAACATTGTGTGCATTGTTACAAAATGCTCACCTGGAGGTTTGAGGTTTCGAAGCGCAACATGGATGGATAAATTCCCTAACTGACAGAACTGTGGGGATATAGACATCCAAAGATGACTCTCTGCTCACAGATCTATGGAGATTGCTCTCCCTCACTGAGAAGTACACAGCTTCTTCTCATCGACTTACCAAGAAAATGTAAAGTGCCGCTTTCACCTGCTGCTGCCCATAATCTGTGTCACAATACAAATGGATTAAGATGACAGTCATGACAGTAATCTTGGACTGATGAGTTGAACCGAGCCGTACAGTTGGTCAGCACTCACAGGGTGGGGTGTAGAGAGGGTGGTTAATGTAGTAAGCCATCCAGGCGGCAAAGCACCAGTAATAGCCGCAGTTCTGGAATAGAAAGCGGGACTATATTAAGTCCACTATATTGAGTTCCACACAGATTTGGTTCCCCGTGTTCTGAGAAGGAGAACACATTATTTTATCCCAGCACCAAATAATATGTCGCACTCAAAGGTCAAAGTATGCCACACCGTCTCTTCACCTTAAATATGTTTCTGAGAGGCATGGTCCCGTGGGAGATACGGTGCACGAACAGCGTCTCCAGGATCCTCTTCACGTAGTGGAAGGAGTGGCACATGCAGGCCAAGCTGCAGCAGGGAGACACATCATATCGCAACACGGCCACACGTCATACTTACATGTTTAGCTTTGATTAATGCATTGCCCCCGTGGCGGTCCATTACACTTGGCCCCCGACTCAGTGTCAACATGCCTCACATGTGTGGGATTGTTTGGGATTGTTTGACAACGTCACAACAGACCCCTGAAAATATACGTAAGGTGACACTCACTGTACCACCCAGTGTTTGCTGCTGGTGAAGTCATATTTCGGAGGGTAGATGAATGGAACACGGAAGTAGAACATTAAGTAGATGAGCAGTGGACCGGTGCACTCTGTCAGGAACACCTGAAAGTGACCAAAGAAAAGCGAGCAATCCAGTTCAGTGCCACTCAACATCGTCTCTCTGCAGCCAGCAGCACAAGAACAAGCATACAAATATATCAACGTACACAAAGGTACTTGGAAAAAACAAAACAGCACACGAGTCATAAATCAAGAACATCATCCATCCACAGAACAGCATTAAAAGAAAAAGCAATAACAATGGACTCCTGACTATCCTATAAAAATACATCAACCAGAGTTACGCAGTTAATGGCACGGGAAATAAAAGAGTTCCTCACCCTGTTCGACTCGCCCTTCGGCGGTCTAAACCTTCTGCCAGAGGGAAGAAACTCAAAATCCCCATAATAAAGGGGATGAAGGTAAACTCTCCGGTTTGGGCTGTTGGTCAAAGCAAACTTAACGCAAAGACACTCCACGTACGTCTCCTCATCTCTGCCAACAGGCATTCAGTGTAACGATAACGGCATTCAACAAGTGCCCGGGAGCCAATGAGAGAGCACGTAATACCAGCTTCCCACAAATGATATGATCAAGCCGAGCAGCGCAGCTGTCAGTGGGCCTGTGATGAAATGGATCTCTGAATCAGCACCTCTACCAGAGCCCTGGCTCAGCATGTCTGACTGACGGCTGCTGTTGGGGCTTGTATTCGGGTGGGTGAGGACAGAGAGGCGAGGGCGTAGAAAGAGGCGCTGCCAGTGAAAGGCGAGTGACAGGTCAGAGGGATAAACACATGTGGGAGAAATGGGGCCATGAGATTATGTGTCCTAGGACAGAGGACGGGGGGTTGCAGGAGAAAAACCAAGCGCAGTGCCTCTATCTGTCACTGTGGGGACATATTTATATGCAAGACTACCAGTGATTGACTGGGTGAGGGAGGGCGCCTGTTATATGTTTAAAATACGAAGATATTATACTGTGTTGTGTGTGTGTGTGTGTGTGTGTGTGTGTGTGTGTGTGTGTGTGTGTGTGTGTGTGTGTGCGTGCGCGCATGTGTACTGTACTCACAGTTCCCCGTGTGACCTGGGAGCCTAGGTCGCTGAAGTAGAAGCTGGCTGTGGTTCCCACAGGAAGCAGCTGGAGAACTTCCTCATCCCTCAGACACTTGGCCTCTAGGAAACATGACAATGTGCAACCACCAGCCAAGACAACACCAGAGACTATCCACTCCCTCGCCTGTGATTTCATCATAACTCCATAAAGATTATACTGACAGACTTACTTGGATCCAAACGCAAGGATTGTCTGGCTGGATACCACTTTGGATCTGACAAAATAGAAAGGGGCTTTACAGTTGGCATGTTGTGGAGATTATTGTTGGGAAAACAGACCAAAGAGAAAAGTGCTGTTTTGACTAAACTGCATGCGCCATTTCTCTTTCAAACATACTCACTTGATTTGTGAAACAAAGTCTTAATATCCAAAATAGTGGCATTTGGCTCCACCTGCATCCATAGACAAATGTAAAAATACGATCTACTGAGGATAGTGTCATCATCAGCAACATTTGTAACGTGCTGCATGAGCCATATTGACATTTTCCACTGAGCAATGACAAAATACTAAAATAGAAGTCGTCAGCGTTGCTTTTCACCATAGCTACTAAACACGTGTGAGTGCCTGCCTATCGGCCCGGGGGAATACAGGCATGTACTGTAGCTGGAGCAGAACATTCCTGTCAGATGAAGCAGGACTTTTCACCTCCTAACTGCAACCCGACCTCAGCAGAAACCCGACTGATAATGGCCGCACTTGACCATGGCGTGTGTGAAGTAGATGATTAACTGTAAAATTACCCGTCTGCTCAAAGTGATGACTCTCTAGTCCTTGAGCTAAAACAAACATGTTGTCCTCTGACTTCATTACCAAGTAATCGCTGTCGTAGCTTGGGCTATTTTCAGAGCACACTTCAGCTTTTTAAATCCTAAAACCTCACGTGGAATATGCACTGAGAGGAGATCAACTGCAGCAATTGAGCATAGTGCCGTAAGTTAACTACACGTCATTGTGCACTGTGTGTATGTTACTCTGTGACTCAAGGATCTGGAATCAGACCGCATCATTTGCCGGTTTTTGTGAACATTATCTCCCTCGTCTAAAATAGAAAAACCCTCATTCCCCTTGAAACTCACCTTGTCCAGCAGTAGGAGTTTCTCCTTAGTCTTTGAGTGCAAGATCTCCACCTCAAAGTATACTATCCTTTTGGGCTTTTGGGGGGGTTTCGGTCTTGGCCTCGGTGCAGACTTCTTTACAGCTTCGCCACCGGTTGCACCCTTCGCCTCTAACGCGAGTGCATCCATGACCCTGTTTGATCCCGAACCTCAATGGCCTGCCAGAAGGTCAAATAAGCTATAAGACACACTGGTTATCTCTCGTCCTCCACTGGTATGGGTAGCAGCTCGCCCTCAACACAGCTCTGTCAGCCCAACCCTGCTATGTCCTCCTTGACTTCTTCCCCCAACAATCTGGACTCTCCAAATAGCCTTTCACTTCCAGAAGAAAATGGGAGAAATCTGCGAGACCGTAAACACTTTTTGCCAGATGGTGTGTGTGTGTCTGTGTGTGTGTGAGAGAGAGAGAGAGCAGAAGCAAGGGAGAAGAAAAGAAAGGAGAGGTGGAGGGAGCGCTTGTCTTCGAGATGGTCCAAGAACGAGAGTGAGATGTCAGCCGGCACCTCACCTGACTATCTGCCTCCCCATGATGAAGAGCCCACCCCCCTCCGTGCAACGAAACCCTCTGAAGACGAAACTGGAGAGCCCCAAGACATAATCCATATCGCACCATAAACCGGGCTAAATATAAGTCGCCCGATTTGCTCCGCACCAGCTTGGTAACCTTGGTGAGCCTACCCGGTGACATATGCCAGTGTGCTCTCATTAGACCCATAAGACACATCTCCTGTCCGCTCTGCTCCTCGCTCCGTCGCACAGCAACAGGCCCCACCAAAAGCCTGACCCACGGGATGAAGGACAGACCAACACACACCCCTCCCCCAGACCACCTGTGTCTTTTCCCTCTCTGACCTCCGGAAACAAAGGCAAACATGTGTTTATTTCAGTGCCGACGTGTTTCACGGTTTGTGCACTGTATGGACAAACTAAACATCTTGACCCATTTCCACCTGAACTACTTTAAGGTGATTTGTGGTGGGAGGACACCACAGAGGAAGAAAAGGCTGGGCCTGAGAAGACTAAAGATGCCTTTCATCTCAAACAGTCAACTCATCAACACGCGTAGGAAAACTGCGTATCTGTATTATATGGGCTATTTATAACCAGTAGGGACAAGTCAGCAGAAAGCAGCAGGATCACTGTTCACATTCCAGGTCTGGGACGTGAACAATCCTCCTGCTGAACTTCATCCTACTTTCATATTGATAATGTTATGGATGGATTGTCACGCTCAGGATTCATCTAATTTACCCAAAGATTATATCAAATGCCCTATTGTCCACATGTCATTGAAGGTTTGACCTAAAATAATAAATAACAGGTAAAATGATGTCAGATCACCTGCTGTAATTGTAGATTTGTTTCTGCGGAATGTACAGTATGTACAACCTGCTTCATGCGGTAGCAGGGGGCGTGTTTAACGTAGTGACGCAACAAGGGGGCGGGGATTAACGAGGTAACGGGGCGTCCACAAAATGTGCAGGGTCAAGATAGTTCACAGCAGCGTCGGGGCAGGAAATGATGTCGCACATGCGTATAACTGTCTAAAGTGAGACCGCTACTTGAATGTCCTGTGTAATATTAGCAGTACAGTCAGCTAGCAGGATAACTATCTAATGCATACGGCAGCTAACACATGCAAGAAAAGCTATGAATGAATTAATGAATCTTGATTTCGAATCAAAAAAAGAAAAAAAGATTAGAAAAAATTATAATAACAATAAAATACTATTTTAATTAGAATAATTGTACCATCTAATACAAGGCTTGCTCGACAATTGAATGAATATGAATTAAGATGAGCTCCTGTGTGTTTTGTACTGATTTAAAGACACGCCTGGGTATTTGACTAAGATCATAGACATTACGCTATTTGGCTAAATCAAACAAGCATCTCGCCTATCGAATATATGTGAACGTGACATCCGTTGAATTCCGGCCAAACAGAAGCGGCGTAGCCTACCTAACGGGATTTAAGCGAAGAAGAAGTTGACCGGAAGCGGTGCCTCTCGCGTCGTTTGGATGTTGTCTGATGACGCGCGTCAGTGGCGCCAGCTTCCAGAAGTTTCCTCGCCCGGTCGGCAGTCTGTTGGAAACACACCCGACCCTCCGCGTTATCCGGAACGACGCACCGCAGCCCGGTACCGTGCGGTGTGGGTGACAACTGACGTTACGCCGCTCGTCCTACTGTAACCTCCGCGTACATCGGAGGGGGTTTTCCGCGGACTGGGTGTTAGCCTCGCTGGTTCGCTAGCCGGCTATAGTTAGCTGGACTGACAGCGGCAGCGAAGCTCGTTTGTTGGCCCTGGAACAGCCACGGAAGGTTCCGCGCCGACAATGATGTGGTGACGCGGCCGTTGTAATGGGTAAAGATTATTACAGTGTGTTGGGAATAAGCAAAGGGGCCTCCGAAGACGATATAAAGAAGGCGTACCGAAAGCAGGCCCTGCGTTATCACCCGGACAAGAACAAGTCCGCTGGAGCCGAAGATAAATTCAAAGAGGTCGCTGAGGCGTACGACGTCCTCCATGACGCCAAGAAGAAGGATATATATGACCGATACGGAGAAGAAGGTAAGTGGAGCCGCTTCCCCGCTGCACCTCGGTGTGTTGCTGTGAGCTGTAGCTCACCCTGCACGTTTTCCTGGCCACACGTCAAGTTAGCCAAAGACCGTGTTAAAACCCTGTCAGTGGACCGGTGAAGGTCGAACCACTTCAGAAATGGTGTTTCCCCCCTCATGGGTGTAGTAGCTTCGTAATGTCACGTCCACAGTCCACCACAGGGCCAGAGCCGTAGACGTGACTCAGGTTTTGATATAATATGTTGCTGTATTTCATGGACCAATGCCATTCCTAGCGACACGGGGTCATTCCCCACTGCTGCCACCTCGGTGACATTTACTCTGAGTTGGTCTGAGCGCTTCTCCATTGCCTTTGATGTGAAGGTTGTTAGGTTAATGATGTAAGCGTTATTTGCAGAGATTCTCGGTTGTTCCCGGGCAACGTTTTAAGCATGTGGTCCCAAAAACTCTTGGATCTGATCTGGGCTCCTGTTTTCTGATCTGGGCTCCTGTTTTCTTTCTCATCAGGACTAAAGGGTTCCACTGGCGGTGGAGGCGGTGGACACAATGGTCAAAGCTTCAACTACACATTCCACGGGGACCCTCATGCAATGTTCACCGAGTTCTTTGGTGGCCGCAGCCCGTTCGAACAGTTCTTACCACGAAGCAGGAACGAGGATATGGACACTGACGACCCCTTCGCAGCATTTGGCATGGGAGGGATGGGCGGCATGGGAGGCATGGGCGGGTTTCAGAGGCCTTTCAAACACCAGCCTGGCGGCCCCCATAGAGGCCGGGATAGAAAGAAGGACCCGCCAGTGGTGCATGAGCTGAAGGTGAGCCTGGAGGAGGTCTTAGCAGGCTGCACCAAAAAAATGAAGATTTCCCGCAAGCGGTTGAATCCAGACGGCCGCACTGTGCATATGGAGGATAAGATTTTGACGGTAGACATCAAGCGTGGCTGGAAGGAGGGGACGAAAATCACCTTCCCCAGGGAGGGAGACGAAACTCCCAGCAACATCCCTGCAGACGTGGTGTTTGTGGTTAAAGACAAGCCCCACCCAGTGTTCCGAAGAGAGGGCTCGGATATCATTTACCCTGCAAAAATATCTCTTAGAGATGTAAGTGAAAATCGCGCTGACGTAAGCTGTTCACGCTGGGTTCACTCATATGTTGATGCATATGGAAAGTGACAAATGAATTGCCTGTTCTGGAATAGTTTTGACAATGTTGTTACTGAGGACTATCTATGTGAACATGTTGGATGGTTAACAAGACTTAACCAAACGTCAGTGGTTTATCTGTCTAATTGTCTCTCTGTCTCTCTCACCAGGCATTGTGCGGCTGCACGGTCAATGCCCCCACATTGGACGGCAAGACTGTCACTGTGACCTCCAGAGACGTAGTCAAACCTGGAATGAAAAAGCGCATAGTGGGACAAGGGCTGCCCCTATCCAAGTGTCCTGAGAAGAGGGGTGACATGGTCTTGGACTTTACAGTGACATTCCCTGAGAAGCTGGGCCAAAATACCCGTGATGCATTGAGTCAGATCCTTCCACCATGATTAAAATTACTTGTGGGGGGGGGAGGGGAAACATAAAAAGAAAACCAAGATAGCCAGCCCACATTCCCAGTGGCATTGTCCTGTGTAGCGTCACATTTTGGCCCAGACTTGCCCTAAGCTCAGGATAGATTTGTGTTAGTTCCAGTTTAGTATAATTTCAGTATTTGAAGTACCACATCTATATTTTCACCGTGTTAAGTCAGTTTAGTGGAGTGTCATGAGACTGGGAAACTTGACAGATCAACTGACCATTAGCTTTTGGTGTGCATTCAACTTGGGTTCTGTCACCGTATTTAGTTGCAGCCCGGCCCAGAGTCAGTTTCAAGGGGAAGTAATGGAGCCTTTCGGAGCCATGGGTGGGGTGTCACGTGATTTGTAGTGGTTTGGCTTCAGGAAGGAGTTGGTCCAACCATAGAACACGACAATGGTGCCAGTGGTCAAGCATTTAGCAAGACTTGCCAAAGTGTACCGCTTAAACGTTTCATTTAGGAACCGGGGATTGGGGCCTTCCAAGTGCAGACAACTTCTAAACCATACCTCAGGTGCAGTGACTTATGCCGGAATGTAGCTATACCTATATTACTAGACCGAACAGGTTTTTGGTTTGCAGTATTACTATGCAGTTCGATTTACGTGAGGCTGAAATACTGGGCAGAAACCTAAGAGGCAATATGCTGAGAATGTTCTTGCAGCTTAAGTGGGAAGGAGAAACCTTTGGAATTTTAAAGATGGCACGTCTTGTGACATATCTATGCTTTTATTCTTTCACAGCGTCTTATTTATCTAGGAGTACACAGCAGACAACACGATTGCTTATGTCACGTTTTTGTAGGGAGACTCTTTGTGCCAAATAACCTTGTCCCTCTGTAACTACAATATGTGTGTAGCCTCTTTTGTGTGACTCACAAACTAGCAACATCTTATGTTATGTGCAATTTTTAAACCAGGCTAGGTATTAGACTGTTGTATCAGTTTAGTACCAGGCTAAATGTTACAAAGTCCTTTTCAAGCTGTGAAATTAATTTCTCCCCAGACTTTTATTTTGTAATTTATTTTATATTTTTATTTGGTTAGTTCTATTCCTCACCATACCATACCATAGCTTCATTTGGTCAAAGGTTATTTGGATACGGGTAGTTTCACATCTCAATGGTAATCCGAGGCTAACCATCGAATCCATTACTATATTCAGTCTGTGCATCTTTCACAACAGTAAAGATGGCACTTAGCAATTTGCTACTTTTGCTTTCAGGCACAGTTAAAATATCTGTCTAAATTATTTGTTGTGACACACTCTGGGCTGTGTTGAGTGGTCACTTGACCGGAGATAACAAATCGACTGTCCACACACTTCAAGGCAAACCACAGTATTATTGACTGTTTGGAGGAGGGAAAAGGTTAGTGTCTTACACACCGTTAAGGCATTCGAATGGCCAGAGTCCAAGCAGGGGTTCGGTACGCGGTGCGGGTTCTCAGGTAATCCGGGGGTTGTGGCAACAGGAGGGTAGTCAGGCAGGCAATGGTCAAACACAGAGGGGGCTCTCGGACAGGCAGGGCAACAGCACACGGCACGTTCCTCGGTCTGGTCGGTCATATACAGGTTGGTCGGATGGCTTGTTTTCTCTCTCCCTCGTCCCCATGGGTCTCACTGTATGCGTGTGCTGTCGCCCTTTTTATAGCGCGCTGATTCGCCGCAGTCCGCTTTGCTGATCAGCTCACTTGGCCCGCATCTCGCCGTGATTGCGGCGGAAGTCAATGTATGGGCCGTAATGTCCACCTGGGGAATGGCACATATCGTCCCTCCTTTACCTCTCCCCTCCTATAACCCCACCATCTGCCACATTGTGAATCATTGTTCGAGTAGTTTAAATACATATTTTGTCCTGGTGTGACTTGGAGGAAGAAAAAAAAACCCCACTCCTACTGGAGTTTTAGGTTTCTAACTGACACAAACATGTTGATTAACATGAATGTAGAGATATCTGTTTTCCTTTTTTGTGTGTGCAGGTGTTTTACTTTTTTATGCAAAAAAGTAAGCATTATGTAGTTTTACCTATTTATGTTGGGGATTAAGGACATTCTGTTTTGAACATCATAGCTTTTGTGGATCGAATGTGGGATGGAAATATTTTGTAATAAATGTTTCTTATGTTGTGACTATACGCTTTTCCACACTATATTCAATAGACTGGCAAACAAGACTGGCAAATAAATATCAAATAAACTCTGACCTGTCGGTGTGCAATTTATTAAACATTATTTTTTACTCTTTCTCCCAGAAGTTTACTTAAGGGGTATGCATTTCATTTGTGTTAACTCTCCATTAAACACAGTAGTCCTTATCACTGTAAAAAATGTCAAACCATGACAGTAAAAGACCGTAAACTAAATAGATTGAATACAGTTTCTGTAACAGTGAACACCGTAAATAAATATATCAGCCAAAACAAAAAATGTAGCTCTTTTTTGGTAAAAATACATTGTCACTGTTAAATGTACTAAGCATTGTGTAGATAACAGAAATATGCCGTAATATACAGTATACTGTATTTAACGCTATAATTTTTGCATTTCGGTTTTGTAAAAGATACATTACATCACACTACTTATTGTGCTCATAACAGAAATATGATGTAATTAGCAAAACTGTATGCATTCATATCCAGGCTGTATGCATTCATAGCCAGACTGTATGCATGGTCTCAGACAGATAGCACTCCTCCACCTGCTCATCACCACAGCTAGGGCTGTGCGATATGGACAAAATCTTCTATCACGATAACGATATATATCACGATATAGTACGTTTTATGTAAATCTGATGAAGAATTTGTCTATACAAAATAACCACATGCCTCTAGGGCTGGGTATCGCCACTAATTTCCCAAATCGATTCGATTCCAATTCACTAGGTCCCAATTCAATTAGATTTTAGATTCACGATTCGATTCAATAGCTGTTAGGTTAGGGATGTTTCAGTTAGAATACCAATGATTGGATATGAAAGAGATTCTCAGACAACTAATGCTGTAAATGGTACAAGGAACACTCTAACCTGGTGTGTTATTAAAATATTCATGTTTACATTAAGAATTGACCCCAAAGCAGTTACATTAATGTACTTTTTACTTAACATGACCAACACACTACAGCAGTGTATCAGAAGAGAGACGAACAAAAGAGACAAACAACCATATATTAATTAATAAGTAAAAGTAAATGAACAATCAGAAATGGAAAAAGGCTCTGAATTGCCTTTGAGTGAAAGAAATCAGTATGTTAAGAAAAACCTCTGGACATTGTAAACTGTAAAGTCCATGAAACTAAAACCCCTTCATGATGCTGTCTCACTTCTTGGAAATTGTGAGGCTGCTGTCAACACACCTGGGAACTGGGGAGTTTCCCACCTCCTGGTGGGAACTGGGGAGTTTCCCACCTCGTAGTGAAACTATGACGCTTGAGTGACGCAGACCCATTTTGGATTAAAAATAACAATGAATTGGATACTTTTCAAAGGGCATTGATACCAAATGAGTCATATGTGAGTATAGAAGTATCGATACCACAGTTTCGATCTGCCCATCCATAGTGGACATTCCTTTCCTAATGTAGCTGCAAAGGCTTTTATCCGAACAATGGCATTTATTTAAACACTTTTTTGTACATGTCATTTTGCACAACACGTTAACTCTCTCTAAGTCCGTATCCCGGTCTACTCTACACATGTCTCTGTATTACCGTAACTCTCTTAGTAGCATTGCATGGTAAATGTTTAACGTATACGACTGTTACTGCAACTTGAAACACACTTGAAACAGATTTCGCCATATTTATTTAGGCAAGATTTTCAGTCTATATTATCCGTGGCTTTGGCGACTTTATACTCCTTTGTGTCATGGCTATGGCCGTGCTCATGGTTATTCCCTTGTGTCTCCTATGTTTCCCTCTCCCCAGTGTTTCCTGTATCTGCCTGTTTGTCTCTCTGGTTGTCTGTGTGTATGTTTGTGTTGGCGTAGGCGAGGCTTCCTCCTACTACCCTGGTTTCCGGATCACCTGCAGACAATCGTCTCATCAGCCTACACACCTGTCATCAAGCTCATCATCCACAGTATTTAAACCCCGGTCCTTCACCCACTCATCGCCAGTTCGTTGCATCACCTATATGGTAGTACACATCCCAGGGTTTTCCAGTTGCTATATGTTTCTAGTCAGACTGTCTTATACTCATCGTGCTGTTTCCTCTGCTCCAGGATTACCTCTTCACGCATCCACGGGAAAAGGGATATAAGGAAAACATACAAAATTGGATTGTTTAATTCAAAATATTCTGGCGAAACATGAATTGATTGCCTTTTCTTATTTCCCCCCCCCAATTCCCTTTAACACAAAAATGGGAAATAAGATGAACATAACATGTAAAAAGATGCAATATTTAATTTTCCTGTGAATATGTCACAACTTTTGAATGAGCCAGACCAGTCCACACCAGATGTGTCACAGTTTATATAAAGTTCGGACCCAAGCGCAGACACAGGAGGCAGGAGGTTCCAGATGTAATGGGTGGATTTATTCCAGGCAGGGAGGTACAGGGAGTCACGCACAGGAAACATGCAGACTAGGACTAGGCATGAACAAATCATACATAACAGCCCAGACAGACAGGGGAACAGAGACTATATACACACACTAGTTAATGACAAGATAGGACACAGCTGGGGAACCAATGGGAACATGGGAAACACACAGGGGCCCTCTGCTGGCCTAAACGGGCAACAGCAGAGGGCAGACAGGGAAGTCCAGGTGGGGTCGTAACAAGATGTGTGTCTACCTTCAGCTGCATCAGGTGTTCAGACCCTCTGTTCTGTAAACCCTGATGTTGCCCACATCCTGGTCACATTCACCCCATATTGGGACATTCTAACTCAGGAGTAATAATTGCATACAACAAAACCCCAAGAAAAAAACAAAACAATCCAAACAGGAAAAGATAACAAACAAAAACAAGTAAAGAAATACAATAAAATACAATAGTACATGAATGGTCTTTGTGGTTCCATTATAAAGACGAATTTCAATGTAACAAATCCACTCCCTTTGCTTGATTTAAACTTGTGATGGACCATGTGATGGAGATGGTGGAAGTACAAAGCAGGTGTAAACCATAGAGGTGGTGTAAACACATACGCGATGGGCCGTGTGGGTTACCCACAGCGGTGGTGCCAGATAATTGTCTTTGGGGGATCTAAGGGGGGGCTGCAGGGTTTGAATTACGGGGGGATTAGGGGGTCTGAACCCCCTAATTAAGACTTGGATTTAAAAAAAAAAACCCATATAAATATTACAATATAGTATGTCCCATATTCATGCCTGGAAAAATCTTGCAATACGATTTCAGACACCCCTAAAGTGGACCATACCATTTCTTAACCTTGACGTTAGTTGAACATCTCTTCTGCCTCACTCCCATCATTGCAGTGGTTCCTGTTAGGGAAGGGCAATACTAAAATTTGAACGATACTGATACTCATAATGATAATTTCTTACATTTGTGTTTTAAAAATAAATAAATAATGATACTAATTACTTTTGACAAAAATAATTATTATATTAACACAAATACAATTATGAGATTGTGATGATGTTTTAGTAGGATAGAGGTTGTTAGCTATTCGTGCTATTAAAATTATATTAAACCCACTAAAGTTGACCAAATAATGAACACAATTTGTAATTAGGCTTTACAGTAGTCTATTACTGCATTAACAAAGGACTGTACATTTCATATCAGTGATAAATGGCAACACGTTTAACTTGACTAAAAAGTCAATAACAAGGTGACCTGAATATGTTCTGCCTCCTGTCTGTCTGACTGGGTGGTGCAGGTGACTTGGTTTTCTGGGCATCTTCTTGTTGTCGCTCCACTTGTGAGTATAAACAAGTTGCTAGTATTGCTGCTGTGTGGTACCTTCTTGTCACATATAATGCATCAGGCTATACGTTGGTGAAAAGTAGCACCACACCACACTATGTTATGATAGAAGGAAGGAGGAGATTCTAGCTCCATGTGGGTTTCGACGATCATGTGACGTGCGCCGGCAGTGTCCTAGGTCTCACCTGTCTCACACCTGTTGTTCATTGGCAGAAACATATTGTGTGCTACGAAACTGCAGAGGGACACGGGCGTGACGCAAACGCATTTTGGATTAAAAATAACTGAAATCGACACTTTTCAAAAGGCATCGACACCAAATGAGTAATATGTCAGTATCGAAGTATCGATGCCACAGTATCGACCCGCCCAGTAAAGATGCCACTTAGTAATCTGCTTAAACGGGTTCATAGACAGCTTTTCTAAGGGAAACATGCATTACTCTATGAATACGACTGGAAGAGATGAAAGCCTGGCAACTAATCTACGGAGCCTCACAAGGCTCACTGCGAGGATTTATCTACTGCGTTCCCACCGCATCGCGATTTGCAGTTTAAACATAAATACTTGGCCAGTAAGAAACAAATAATTAAATGACACGTATTAATGTAAATAATGCTTATGCTAATTCGACTAAAAAACACATTGATCTTGAACAAAATACAAATGAAAATTAACTTCTAATATGTAAATGCTGTCATATTCAAATGCATTGGGCATGCGCCGCATTTATATCTTATTATGCCCGCTCGCCACTGATTTTGATGCCATGACTATAGTGTATACTGTGAGTGAGATAAGACATATTGATATGACCTAAAGCCTCCCACCAGCCGACCAACGGGAGACTCTTCCGTGGGCCGTCTGCCTGTGTTGGACGCTAGGTGGAAGCAGTGCATCGTTTTACCATCAAAAGACAGATGGCCTGTGTTGCCTTCAGGTGTTGTCGGGAATATTATGTATATTTCCTAATTGAATGCAAATGAACAATCTAGCAAAGTGGGAATTTTCTGTGATACCAGTGTTGCCAAGAGAGCATAGATGATGACGTATGACTTCATTATTTATGCAATTATAGGTCGCCATAAGTTATGCCAGAGACCTGTCGGTGTTGTTGCTATTCCTTGGTCACCGATAAAAGTCATAGACTATTTAATGACATAAATTAAATCTTCTTAATTATTCCGCTGTAGCACAAACTAGTTTTGTACCACTTGATTGAAAATATAACAGCAGCTATTTAAAAAAAAAACAATTTTTCCATTTGTTATTATTTCCCCCCCCAATTTTTTTCTACTAGGGATGGGAGAATCGTGTGGTACCAATATTTCGATACTCACATACTACTCATTTGGTATCAATTCCTTTTGAAAAGTATCGATTAAGTGTTTAAACAGGTTGCAAGTATTGCTGCTGTGTGGTATCCTCTTGTCACAGATCGGGATATACTTTTTTTCCTACTGGTGAAAGGTAGCGCCATGCTACGCGATTCTTTCATCAATGTGAGTTTCGCCGATTCCTACTTATGAGGAAATCCTGAAGGCAGCATTGTTCCACCCCTGCTGGCAGCGAGCAGCTAAATCTAGAGCAGCATACCGACAGATCATCCTTCCGCTCTCACCAGCTCTGGCTTTGACTATTTCCCCTCCCAACGCGTGGTCAGCGAGATATTTGACTCTCTTCCTACGCGTAATGTGAATTTTGACTGTCAACTGACAGCAGCAAGTTAACGTTAGCTTTACCAGCTAGCTTAGCCTGCTAACGTTACTTGGCTAAAACTCCTGCTCTGGTAAGAATGACTGGCCTGCCATGTTTATTCCCTCCTATTCACATTTAGCTGCCCTAGTTAAGCTAACTAACCTTAGCGATACGAGTCGTAACCGACGTTAATTCAGTACTTCACAATAGTAACGCTGTCATACCAAGTGGGATTAACAGTCACTGATTTAACGTTAGCTTCTTGTTTAAGTGTTATGCTAAATCACTGGCTAGTTAGGCATTCCGCTTTGGAAGTGTATTTGTTGCTAACTTTGACAGATACTGGTGGTTTGTGGGGAATGTGCCTTACAGCTAGCAGCTAACGTTAGCTCATTCTCGCTGTCTGCCCATCTATTTCCTATGTAGCTATGATTTATCTTGGGTATATCTCGGCAACGTCAATTGCAAGAGTTAGCGAATGTTAGCCAACACCGCCTTCTCTTTAGTTTATGTAGGCTGAACGCGTACGCAGTGAATATTTGAGCTGTTACTAGATGAAAGTCATTGCTCTGATAAGCAACTGTAACGTTAGGTGATGGACATTGTCTCTCTTCGTTTCAGAGCTTAAGACGACCCAGTCCAAGCTGCTGGACTTCACAGATCTATAGCTATGTAAGCTGCCTGATACATGGATGTCTAAATCCGTCTCGTAAACAAACGGCAAGCCTTCAAGCTGGACTGAAGGACTGTGGTATTGCTGTGACCTGAACCTTTTGATAGCACTGTGCCTGACTTGGCAGGCTACTGGTGAAAAGGTGTATGTTGGCCTGGACCATAGTGTAGCTCCCCCGACGCAGCAGTGGACCTCCTCCCCCTCCATTCCCTCCAGTCTGCCGGTAGGACTACTATGCCTCTGGGTCTGGGAAGAAGAAAGAAGGCGTCCCCGTTGGTTGAGAACGAGGAAGCGGAGCCTGTCCGCACAGGTCTCAATGTCTCAGGTGTGGATGGCGTAGATGGCGGTGTCGTCGGGCTGGGAGATGGTGCCACGTCCGAGGGTCTGCCGCCCCCACACAGCAGCCTGCGGCCTCGCCTCATCTTCCACACCCAGCTCGCTCACGGCAGCCCCACAGGGCGCATCGAGGGCTTCAGTAATGTGCGGGAGCTCTATGCCAAGATTGGTGAGGCTTTTGGGATCCCACCAGTTGAGGTGAATTATACTCTTATGGTTGTCATATGTCATGTATTGTTCTTGGTATGCGGATGTGTAGGCTTGCCTCAGGTCATCGGTGGAAAAATAATAACTCCAAATGTCATTTGCTGGGTTTCTGTGTCCCTCTCCAGGTTTTGTTCTGCACGCTGAACACGCACAAGGTGGACATGGAGAAACTGTTGGGAGGTCAGATTGGGCTGGAGGACTTTATTTTTGCCCACGTTAAAGGCCAGCGTAAGGAAATAGAGGTGTTTAAAGGGGAGGACGCGCTAGGGTTGACTATCACTGATAATGGAGCTGGCTACGCTTTCATCAAGGTGAGCACTGTTGCTAACTTTGACAGATACAGATAAAGGGTGAAGACCAGTTTTTCACTCGTAGAGCTGTCAGGAAACGCATGACCCAGGACTGAATAAAAGTATGTTATAGAAGATTATGTTCTATGTCATTAGTAGAAATGGGGAGTAAGTGATGAGCTGGATTATTTACTGGATTGAGCTCTACTATTTTCAGAGAATCCGAGAGGGCAGCATCATCCACCAGATTCAGGTCATCAATGTGGGGGATATGATCGAGTCTATCAATGGCCACAGACTGATTGGCTGTCGACACTACGAGGTGGCCAAGATGCTGAAGGAGCTGCCCAGGGGGAAGGAATTCACCATCAAACTGGTGGAGCCTCTCAAGGCCTTTGGTGGGTTGGTGGAGGACGCATGGAGTCATCGCCATAGATATAGGCTTATTCATTGAAATATGTGTTAGATAAAATGGTTAATAGGCATTTTTCATTAAATTACTTCATAAAAATGTGGCGTGGTGTGGCAGCACAACTTGCTCCTCAGTCTCAATGCTGTTTTATTTAAAAAATAATAAAAAATGTGAATGATGGTACAGTTTGTAGTGAGGATGGCATTGCTCCTGCTGGAGAATGATAGGGGGAACCCTGATGTCCGGAGTGTACTTAAGTGTGTGTGTGTGTGTATGTGTGTATATATATATATATATATATAGACATGATCAGTCAGAGGTCTGGAGGATCAAAGTCAGGATCAGGGACTCAGCTGGGAACAGGCAGGGGAACCCTGCGCCTGCGCTCCAAGGGTCCCGCTACTGTGGAGGAACTGGTGAGTGTGCTCATAGGTTATCCGGGGTTAATCACTGTTCTCTGTACTATTGGAAAATGTACTGTATGTGAGTTGCATCCCCTGAGTGTGTTGGCTGGCTTGTTTTCCTCCAGCCCTCTGCGTTTGAGGAGAAGGCCATTGAGAAGGTGGATGACCTCCTTGAGAGCTACATGGGCATCAGGGACAGCGAGCTGGGTATGTGTATGTGAGGGGAAAGATTCACTTAATGAAGTGTCATGATTAGTTTGGCACTTGCTATTGTGTATTCACTGAATGTTCTCTCTCTCTCTCTCTCTCTCACTCTCTCTCTCAGCGGCTACCATGGTAGAGCTGGGGAAGGACAAAAAGAACCCTGATGAGTTTGCTGAGGCTTTAGATGAGAGCCTGGGAGACTTTGCCTTCCCAGATGAATTTGTTTTTGATGTCTGGGGTGCCATCGGCGATGCTAAGGTTGGGCGGCTGTAACCATGGAAACCCAGGGAGCAGAACAACCTGTGTGTGACACCCACAACAAACAGCACTACTAGGAATCACTACACTACCGTCATTAGTTTGTTTTTATTCCAGTGTACTCCTACTATTTTGAATGTAGAGTGTACTCTTTGGGGAGACTCTACCTAGAGAAAGAGGATAATAGCCAGATCACGGGAGAAAGGAGCTGACTGATTACCTCTCTTACAGTGTTATAGGACTGAACAATCACCCAATCAGACATTTGAATACAGAGGCTGAGGTATTTATGTTCTGGCAGAAGGTCCTTTTACGTGTCTTGCAGCTTTTTGCAGAAACCAAGAGCATGCTGATGAGCACATCACTTGAACCTGCATGTCATTGTTCCAGTTGTCGGCCTTGGAACAAGTAGAGCACAAGTCTCTAGTGTGGGAGAAATGAAGGACCATGGCTAACACAATGTAAATCTTTGATGCTTAGTGGAAAAAAGAAGTGATTTTCCACATTGCACTGAGCTGTAAAACACAAAACAAACAGCACTGTACCTCACCAGTTATTGCACAGCACAGACTGTGCTGTCTGAGATGTGGCTTCAGCCCGAGGTACAGTGTCGTCCTGAACCGTTCTGTTACAGTTATGAGTCTTACAGGCATGTGCTGTTGCGTTTTTAGCTTCATCATTAATTATGTTGGTTTGATCTTCTCGGTAAGTGAAGAACTATTGTGGTTACAGAAGGATCAGTAAATTATAGCTCACTGTCTGCTCTTAACTGTACAAACAGCAGCACATTCCGGTCCCATTCATACCCATTGTTTGTCAGAATGAGTATTTACCTTATGAAGAGGATATTCCGTTGTTTGAGGAGGAGCTGAATGGTGCCCTGGTTTGTGGATTGTACTGACTTAGATTTTTTTGTTGTGTTTTTTTAGCTAGTGTTTTTGCAAGGTTTTTATATGAAGTGACGTGACGTCTATTTTGAAAGCAGGGGGTTGTGTTACGGATGAGGAATTTAATCTTGTGTTGAAACTTACATATTACTGGGAGCAGTATTAAAGACAAGATGGACATAAGATGGAACCAAGTAGTTGGTGTATAATGGATCAGATAAGAAGAACAAATGCCTTCATTTCTGCTCCTTTTATGCAATTCATACATTTTTAAACATGGATGTGTTGAAGAGTCTGGTGCATGGTGCTGAAAAATCAAGTACACTATTGGAGCAGAACGATACCAAACTACTTCCATGGAACAACACTAGGTGACTGTTGTTGTTCATAGGGGGGGG
>OMOT01087050.1:0-12367 GCA_900312575.1 Acanthochaenus luetkenii | reverse complement strand
TAAAATTCTGTTGTTTGTTTTTAAGGCACTGAATGGCCTGGCCCCTCAGTACCTAGCTGAACTTCTCCATGTTCGTACCCCAGGTAGAGCACTGAGGTCATCCAAATGAGATACTTTTAGATGTCCTAAGGTCTAGGCTAAAGACTAAAGGTGACCGAGCTTTTGCGGTGGCTGCACCGAAGTTGTGGAATAGTCTGCCACTACAAATTCGGTCTGCCCAGACCCTAGAGATGTTTAAGTCAAAGCTGAAGACTCACTTGTTTTCACTGGCTTTTTGAGGCTCGTAAAACCATACATCCCTGGTCCTGTTGTGACTATTTAGTTTATTTATTGTATTGATTTTATTTGTGCAATTTATATTGTATCTGTCTGCTTTGTACTGTAAAGCACTTTGGTACAACTTCGGTTGGTTTTAAATGTGCTATATAAATAAAAGTTGACTTGACTTGACTTGACATGTCTGTTTTCTCTATCAGGGTGTTCCATGTGTTTCGGCGCTCTTGGGAGATACTGATCATCAGCTGCTCTCCTGTTGTTACTGTGTCCTAGGAGAAGGGATCCAATTCGAACATGGTGATGTACTCATAAAGTTCAGCATTCTCAGGAGTCAGGCCAGGGATGTAATTCACTCTGCATCCCCGGGGGATATTCCTTCTGGCTGTTTTTTGAACTGCCTTGGTGAACAGGCAATAATTCTCTGGCAGAGGACTGATGTTTCTGACTTCATGATCCAGTTCTTGTGTGAATCCCTCCTAGTTTGCCTTCTTCTTATAATTGAAACGTCTTCTGAAAGGGACTTTGGTAGGTACCACTGCTGCGTGTATTTTAATGCCTATGGGGCGATGTTGCGTTCTTGGTATTACATCCAAAACAAATTTCTTGCTGGAGCCGGCGATGTTATTGCTGGTGAATACAAGATCAGGGTTGTAACCTCGCTTCCACCTGGCACTGTAGAAGGAACTCAGCTGTTTCGGGTCATGGATGAGGCTAAGCTGGTTGGCCGCGAACGGGAACACTTCTACCCTGTGTTCTCCTTATGTTTGCAGTAGATATATGCAAATTAGTAACCAGAGAATTATATTGCAGGCTACCATTTTGACAAAATGAGTTCAATTTAATTGTAACGTGTTTTCACTGCCTCCTTTGTTTAAGCAGATTCCATGATAACAGTGGCAAAAGATATTCTTGGACATTAATCCACCAATCATCTCTAAAATGCATCAGCTACTCAATGTAAAATCATATTGTAAGAAGCACATTGATTAACAAAGTCCTTCAGTAGCTCAATGCGTATGTCAGCTGCCTTTGGTGGTGAGGATAATTAGTTCAATTTCAAGGAGGAGCAAATAGAACATGGCCGTTCCCTCAGCACTGCTGTTCAAACACTTTTAACAAACAATTTTACATTTTGGCCAATAACGTCTCCTTTCCATCCATCCACTGGTCCATCCATCCATATCAATTACATTACATAACGGCATTTAGCAGACGCTTTTATACAAAGCAACTTACATATCATCATACCATTGACGGAGGCAGCCATGCAAGGCGGCAACCTGCTCAACGGGAGCAATTTTGGGGTTATCTGTCTTGCTCAAGGACACTACGACAGATTTTTCTTTCCCGGGAGAAGCTGGACTCGAACATTCAACCTTGCGGTTGCTGGGCGGGAACTCTACCTCCTGAACCACTGCCGCCTCCCTTGTTCAATTACCTTATGAATAGGCTACTCATAGAGCAAGCAACTGTAGGCCTATTCAATCTCGTTAGGATGACTTTCATACTTTGTGATTAATAAAATATGAACTTCCATTGTACCTTTGGCTGCTCCAATGACAAATAGTGGGAGATTGATTTTGTGAACACCGAATGTATACAGAATGTTTAAGCTTTTACATCCAAATTAGTTACGTTATGTTGTAGGGCACGGTGGCTCAGTGGTTAGCACTGTAAGAAGGTCCTAGGTTAGAATTTCCACCCCGGTCCTTTCTGTGTGGAGTTTGCATGTTCTCCCTGTGTTCTAATGGGTATCCTCCCACAGTCCAAAGACATGCAGGTCAGGTGAACTGAAGACCCTGAATTGCCCATAGATGTGTGTGTTTGTGTGCAATATGGTATATGATGTAGTATGTACTGTATATGACATGTAGTATAGTAGTATGTAGTATGTATATGATGCTATGTAAATCCCTTTTAAACATATTTGTATGAAAGGGCTATATACATAAATACGATTAGAGCATGATAATGTACCTATATTCCCATAAAATGAACATCTTATTACCAAGGATAGGAGACCTGACAATATTGCGATACTTAGTCACATTAGGGCACTATTCTCTGCAAGCCCACAATAGTAGCATTAATAATAGGGTTAACTAATCATAATGTCATAGGTTTCTCATCTTTTGACAAATTACCATATTGTGCTTGTTCATTGCCGCATGTGGCTATATTTATAATTGTTATTGTTCATATATTTTGCTTATCATGTCAAACCACCATATAGCTAGCTGACTGTTGTAGTCCTCTGTCTGAAACAATTAGCATTTTGCAAGCAACAATCAATATAAAAAGTAATTGAAGGATGAAAATTCACAAAGGTGATGTTAATTGATATATTATTTCATGGAACAAAACATAGTGTAGCAAGTAAACCTCTATGTAGCAAATACTTTATTTTTGGCGTTTCTTGCAAATCCCATATTTATAGACTAAGTATTCAATTTCTAGAGCCCAGGGACAGACGTCCGCCCCAATCAGCAGCAGATGCGAGGCAGCTGAGCCCATTAGGAGGATAGGGCAGGGCCAATGGGGAAAGAGAGCGGCAGGGTTAAATAGAGACAAGGTAGAGAGAGGTGTGTGACCAATGGGGGGGAGTTGGAGGAAGAGCGTGAGAGAAAGCGAGAGAGATCGAGGAAAGCCTAGTACGTGTATGACTGACCGGACCGAGAACCCTGCTGTGTGCCTGATCCCTGACCATCTGAAAACCCGCCTGGCTATCGACCCCTGCTTGTCTGACTACCACTCTCCTGCCTTAACCCCCGGACTGTGTGTGAGAGTAACCAATTACACCCCTGAAGCAGTGATTAAACAGCTGTTTCCTGTATTCCTTGTTGTGGACTTTTACTTTATTCTATCCGGACACTCCTGTCACCGACGAGTGTGCCACAATACATAAAAACACACAAGGACAATTAAGAGACCAGTGCTATACTAAAAATATGTAATATAGAGAAAAATATAGAGAGCAACTAGATCTAACTGAGCAACAATCAATGAAATTACAGAATAGTTTCATACAAACTGGTAAATGTGCGTAACGCCAGCGCCTTATACAACATTTTAAATAGTTGATGCATAACGTCACACTAAAATGTTCCAGAATGAGGTCCATTGTGTTTACACAAGGGAACCAGAAAATGAAGAAAGTGATCATGATAATATTACATTACATTACATTATTTAGCAGACGCTTTTGTCCAAAGCGACCATACAATAATATGGGTTGATGACTTGATTATTGCTGCCAGTGATGAAAATGCACTCAAGGTTGTGAAGGAGATGCTCGGTTAAATTGAAGATGAAATACTTTCTTGGTATCGATTTTCACCAGTGTGAAAATGTCACAGAGGAGACATGCAAGATTGTAATTGTCAATTGGTCCTTGTCTCATAACCAACCTCTCTGCCAAGTTTCATCCAAATCTGTGTGCAGTATGGTATATAATGTAGTATATGATGTGTATGATGTATTGTAGTATATGATGTAATATATGACATAGTACATGATGTAGTATGTATATGACATAGTATATATAATATGTATATGATGACATAGTATATATGATGCAATGTAAAGCCCTTTGAGACGTGCTTTTATAAAAGGGCTATATAAATAAACATGATTGATTGACAAAGGGTTGTGTTACAGGAAATGTGACAATGAGAAACTGGGGCTACAAGTGTACAGTGATGCAGATTGGGCAGCTGATGTAACTGACAGATGCAGTACAACCGGTTATTGGGTACGCCTAAATGAAAATGGTCCTATATGTATATGTATATAGTATATGGTGTTAGCCGCAACTACACAAGAGTGTATGTACCTTAGTACAATTACTAGAAGGTATTGACGGACGTCAGTACACACCATCTAAGGTCTATGAGGATAACCAAGTTCCAATAGCGTTAGCAAATAATCATGTTGACATAAAGTATCACTTCGTAAGGTCAACTGTGAATGATGAGAAAACAAGTCTTAGTTTTACATGATGCAAGGTACAAAACCTTAAGATAACAATGTGAGAGCAAGAGGGGGTGTTGACATATATGAAATAAGCGTGCTCTCAATTGTAAAAGTAAATCTTTATTATTGTATTATCACATAGGCAAACTTAATGAATAAATGAAAGACATGTGATCTGTGTGTATATAACATGTGTCAATAAAGTTATCTTTCTATGTTGATTCCAGTCAGAGCAGAAATGATGCCCCACTGTGTGTTTACTCCTTCGTAACGTTAGCATTAATTTCGGTCTAGCACTGGGTATATACACCAGAATCGCTGAACAATTCAACTCTGACAACACTTATCATTTTATAAATATGTGTCAATTTTTCCTAATGGTTAATGTCATTTTGGAATGAAGCTATATATTTGCATCAGTGATATGCCAAAACAAAAACATCCTGCATTGGGGCTTGAACACTACCTTGTTGATATCTTTCTCCATTAATGTGGAGTGCATACCTTTTATTTTTACATGAATAGATGTGTAACAGCCTTGTGAAGATACATTAGTAAGTCTGTTACTTTCTGATACATGATAACGTGTGGTAAAGGAAGCAAGCTAATAGCTAATGACTAATGGCTTGGCAGCCACAGGAAGTGCACAAATCACTGAAGGAAAGCCACTCTCAGAGGAAAATGCTTTTCACATCACCACAAAAATCTTATTAGAAGGTTATTACAGGTTAGAAGCAGATATTTGTGAACTTCATCTATCGCTCCACAACCTGCATAATATGGGTTTAGGGCATCTAAATATGGTGCTGCCTGCTAATAAAGACAATATCAGTAGTTACAGTATACATTTTGAAAAAGGAAGTTTATCATGTAAAAATTTTCCTATTTGATATAAGAATTTTAGAAAATCACTGCCTGACTGTAGGTCCTGGGTTCAAATCTCGCCTGGCCCTTTCTGTGTGGAGTTTGCATGTTCTCCCCGTGTTCGCGTGGGTTTCCTCCGGGTGCTCCGGTTTCCTCCCACAGTCAAAGACATGCAAATATATGTGTTTGTGTGTAGTGTGGTGCATGGTGTGATATACTATGTATATGATGCAATGTAAAACCCTTTGAGACATGCTTGTATAAAAGGGCTATATAAATAAAGATTGATTGATTGATTGATAGAATCATTTCAAAAGCAACATTAACAGATTATGCATCTACAATGGACCTGCCTTGCATTACATTCTTGCATGCAGTCATCTTTAGGAGTAAGCTTTGATAGATAATTGTGATGTGACAATAAATCTGATTTGATTTGGGGGAAATTCAATTGGATTAAATTAACACACACACACCATACAATTTATGTAATAATTCACGGACATAAAATATATTATCTGCACATCAGCTAAATATAGTAAGGCTTCCAGGTCCAATCAGCAACAACTCACAAATTAGGTCTGAAATGGGACATTTGTCAACTCAAAAGCAGAAAAATAAAATGATTCATATAAAATTAAGATGAAAATACAACAAAACACGTATTGCATTCACCTAAAGAAAAAAATCTGCTCTGTTTTTCAGAATTAACGAGATAATTAACTCAACATTCGGAAAATATCTCGTAATTATGAGATAATTATCACAGAAATATGAGATAATTATTTCGATAAAACAGAGCAGAGATTTGATGTGTGTTTGTAGAGCTGCATTTCACTGAAGGCCAACATGAGGTGTTTAATTTAATCATATTTTATTTCCGTCTTGGTTTAGTTTTTTCAGGTGAATGCAATACGCTTCTGTATATAGATGGCACTGTCATTAGTTTGTTAACTTTGTGCAGGCACATTAGGACTAGGGTTTCTCAGGCGAAACGCCCACTCTTATCTGCCTGACATTAGATGCGTTAAGATGGCCAGAATAACCATAAAATAAGACTTCTGATTTGGGCGTTTAGCCTTCAAAATAAAAAACATTTGTTTGTAGTTAATCGTCTAAATGTTAGTGGGTTGTGAAAGTACAGGTCTGTAGAGTGTTTTTACATACATCTTGTGCGGTAACAATGAAAGGTGCCCTGTGCCGAGTCCGATTTAGTCTATGTGCTGTATGGCTGCTGTACAGTGTAATCTATGCCTTTATAGTTAAAAATGCCACATATTATGGCATTTTCATTATTCTTATAACATGAAATATTAGTCTGTATGTTCACTTATTGTGTGCGATTATACACAAATACATTTGTTTTAATCTATTTCTACACGTTTACATTTTCGTGCGTTTATTTTGAAGACTAAACGGCCAAACCAGAAGTCATATTTTCTGGTTATTCTGGCCATTTTAATGTGTCTAATGTCAAGCAGATCAGACCCTATTGCCGGTGCTTGAACAAAGTTAAGAAACTAATGACAATACTCTTCATATTACTTAAAGATGCTAGTATCTCCTAGTGTCTCAAACAAAGACGGAAATACACTTGTACACTTGTACAATGGATTCTGTATTTTTATCTTGTTATTACAATATATTTGATGATATTGTATTGTGTGTGTGTATATTGCTACTGATGCTGCTCTACAATATATTAGACTATATTGTATTGTGTGTTAACACTGCATTGTTCTGGAGTCTTATACCTGTATAATTGTGACGTGACAATACATTTGATTTGATTTTGGGGAATATATAATTGGATTAAATTAAACACCTGTGTCATGTTGGCCTTCTGTGAAATGCAGCTCTACAACCACACATCAACATCTCTGCTCGATTATATTGAGATAATTACCTCATTCATTCTGAAAAACCCAGCTGATTTCTTTTTCTCAGGCGAATGCAATCTTCCATACTATTTGTGATGCTTAGGAATTGCCAGCAGATGGTAGCAAAGCATAAGAGTGAAAATGCTTACACCATTTATTGTATATTTACGTGGTGAATAGTGAAGAGAGTAAAGGTTAGATATTGTATGCTTTCAGCCAAAACTCCTGGGTATTCACATATGTAAGATTTTTTTAAATAAACTATATGTACATAATTACAGATGTTTACACTAAAGCCTCCATTTTCTCTGCTGTTGTTGCAGGGTATGGGGAGATCTACCCAGTTACCCTACCTGGTAAGGTAGTGTGCATCTTGTATGCCATGGTGGGCATCCCTCTCATGCTTCTGGTCATCAGTGATGTAGGAGACCTCCTTGCTGTGCTGCTGTCCAGAGCCTACCTCCGCTTTCACACCCTCTGCTATCGTACATGGTCGCCCAGAAAGACCCAAGACAGGGCAGGGGACGTGAACCACCAGGCCCTGGAGGATGGTACATTTTTCTTCAACCATGATGTGGTGGTTCGAGAACCCATTGACATCCGGCAAGTGCTGCACAGCCAGGCGGACGTGAAGCACAAGTCGTCCCAGCTCCGCAACAACACAGAGATCTTTGAGAAGATTCTCACCAGGGAGAACTTCCTCAGACAAGGCCCGCTGCTCAGGAGCCTCTCCTGCCCGGAGTTGGACCGCATGCCCCCACCACCCAAAGGATTTGCCATCTGGGACTTGACTGGGATAGGGGATGGTATGGAACAGCTGGATGTACCCTTTGTGCTAATTCTCATTGTGGTGTTCGCCTACATTCTCTTTGGTGGACTGATTCTACCGCTGTGGGAAACAGAATTCAAAGGCTTTGACCCCTACTACTTCTGTTTCATCACGCTCACTACCATCGGCTTTGGCGACATTGTGCCCAACCACCCTAAGTACTTTATGCTTACCTCACTCTTTATCATTACTGGCATAGCTATCATGTCCATGGCCTTCAAGCTGGGCCAGTCGCGCATTGTCAGCTGCTACCGCCAGTGCATCCAATTCATCAGCAGGGGAAATGTGGAGACCTTTGAAAATGAAGAGAATGATTAAGTCATCAAGGGTGTCTCTGCTTTATGTTTAAGAGTTGCAAAACAGGCCCAAGATGGGCATCAGTGTCCTATAACTAGGAAGACATGGGAACTTTTTCCAGCTTCTTCCTAGTGCTGGCTCTTCTATTAGCATGAGCAAAATACAAATTGTGCATGTGCCGAAAGCTTTTTCCCAGTGGAGCTGACTGATGTTAAAAATTCTTCTTCTAAATAGTAACTTAAAAGTCTGTGTAATTGGTTATATTACAATGGAGTGACTTTCAGTTGTTACAGTACTAGCTACGTACTATTGTACTAGCTATGTACCAGGGTTCTAAAACTGTCAGGTTTTCCATGTTAAATAGTACTGTTTAAATCCCTTGTTATACTGACGATGGATTGTTTTTATTTGTGAGTTTGTATTATTTCATAGATCATATGCTAAGACAAGAGCAGCAAGAATTTGAGTACATGATGTCTTCTCAAGTTGGCAAGAGCTAAATGTGTTGTATTAGATAATGCTATCAATATGAAGGCTATGGTACATGGACTAACACATAGTCACTTTAATAGTTAATAGTAATGTTAACATTAAATGTAAATGATTAATTGTTTGTGTAGAATCTATGAGGAAAAATTAAGTATGTCATCACTAGCGCTGATTAAACACAAACAACTTCAATACGTCTCTTGTAAGCTGTCTGCTTGGCTTTCACCAAAAGCTAACATTAAAATGCTAATTAGCTCTCATTGCACAATTTGTCTTTGTCTTAGTGATTTTCAATAGGTGTCCCCCAACAAAAGCATACTTTTCTAAGCCAACTATCACAAAAGCCTTGTTTTTAAATTAGCACCTACACAATCAATACAGTGTGTTTGAATTGGTTACATGCCCCTGTGGTCATGAATGTTGTTCATCCCATAACGTATCTTGTAAAATTTTAATTCAAGTAAATTAGATAGCTTGACATACAAGGGAATGGACCACTATGATATACAGTAAATGTATATTGTCTGTACTGACTCACTAATAAGAGGGCCCCTCAAGCAGGGTTAAGGTTAGCTCAAAAGATGGTCAAAAGATCAGGGCAGGAGCTGGATAGTGTGGAGAGTAAAATATGTAACATACACACATACTGTGTATGTACACGCACACACACACAAACAGGGTTGTTCCAATTAGTTTACTGAAGTGTCATAATTGGAGAAAATATGCAACAGAAAACATGCTTCCCTTCACCCAAATCCATTAAAATTAGATAATTGGTGACCTTCTGTTGCATTACACGGGTTGGAAACTTTCAGAAGACAGATGACGTATAACAATGGAAACAAGAGTTGCATAGTCTAGAAAACAGCTGGGCTATTTCATGTTTCTGACCATGCATGGATTCGGCCATGGATAGAAGGATCTTTTCTAAGGGCAAATAATCTGTCGCAATGTTGCAGCTCCTTCAAGGTGTCAAAATCAAAAAGAACCAAAGGAACGAAAGTGGATCTTTCATTTGAAAAGTATTTACCCAAATGGAATGAATGAGGAATTTAATTTTATTGATATTTAATTTTACAGATTTCCTTTAGATGTTTTAAAATGCTATAAACTTCCTGACTCTGGGGTGGGATACTGCCGTCTGATTGGTCTACGGCCATGGTGTGTCCATGTTGGATGTCAATGAATATATTTATTGTTGACTGTGCATGCAATCCTGTAACCCTGAAGAAGGCTATTACAGCCAAAACACATTGTTTTTTAAATATGATTAAAGCTTTGTAAAAAGGTGGGTAAAGTGGGTTTTGGTGGGTTTACCCTTCACTGCAGATTAAGGCTAAATGTCCCATCAGGTCCATTATGCTCAGTATCAGAATCAGTATCCTCTTTTAAATCACTTCTTAATGGCCCTGTTTTTGAAGTTATTATTATTCTGCCATGGAAGTCTATGGCAGCCCCTATAATTGATTGCTCGCTTTTTACCAAAATTGGAACAATGGTAGAGCATGGCATAAAACACTCATACACCACAAATGGAGTTGTTTGGCTATAAGGGGGCGCTACAGCAATCGACCGAAAAAGTAAACTTTGAACAGACATTTCTCCCTGTTTGACCCCACAGATGCCCCTCCGCATGAGGAGCAAATTTGCCTTAAGAACCCATGACTTCCGGTTACTTCGATTTTCTGCCATGTTTAATTTTTACACATACTCTTTGGACCAATATCTAAAATCCCAGCATAAGACAAATTTGTACATCAAAAAACAAAGAAACTACAAGCCAATGAAATTGCGATGGGCGTGGCAGTTCACAAAAACGCTAATATCGGCATCAAAATTGAATCTAGTGATGTTGCATCCAATCAGTAAGTAGTTCAGGACAATGTCCTGAATTCAATTATATCACAACAAAAATGCCAGAGATGCAGGCATTTCCATTTCTTTTCACTTGAATTGCTCATAGTCCCATTCACAACAACATGTGTTTGAAGCTGGCAGCCCCCCTTTCCATTACCTTGGGTGTGCTCAATTTGCATACGCCAACCTGCCGCTTCTTACGTAGCAACTACAGCCAAAACCACTGTTTACATGGTGTACCTGCATCAGCTCTAGGCTACTACCAACTGTAAGTGATAACATCCAACCTGCATGTGCCAACTGTGTGCCATGTGATTTTCCCAACATTACAATTCAGCACAACTTGCAGCTGGTGCCTACCTGAACTCTCAGCTCAGGTAAACGCTGTTTCATGCTGATTTCAGTGACTCTAATGTGGCTATGTTAGAAACCAAAAGACCACGATGGAAATATTTAGCCAATTGGCCACATGGTGGTGCTATCATGAGTCAATGGATATTGTTTTATCAAAAACACTTACCTTATAATTTGAACGGTTTGACACTGTAATACTACAAAGGTTTGTACACCTCTCATGCACCATTTTACCTAAAATCACAAAATGTTATACCATTAGATTAGATTAGATTAGATTGCACTTTATTGATCCCCTAAGGGAAATTCAGGTGTTACAGCAGCAATTGGCAGAACAATGCCAGAAATCGAGAATGCAGTAGGAAAAAAAAACACAGGTAATAACAGGTAACAATAAAAATGGTCACTTGTTGACCGTGTTGAATAGTTCAATGGCTGTAGGCAAAAAGGAACGCCTAAGGTGCGCCGTCCTGTTTCGTGGTAGGATGAGCCTGTGGCTGAAGGTGCTCCTCATCAGCCTCAGCTCATCATGGAGAGGATGAGAGGGGTTCTCCATGTTAAATGGTTTAAATGTATGTAGTTTACATTAACTGGTTATAAGTTTGGCTAGGTAGCTGATACTTATGTCCTCAGCTTGACACACTTATTTATTCCAGTTTAAGAAAAACAGTAATGCAATCCTACATTAAACTATGCTATTGGTCTTCCCAATGTATGAAGGTTACAAAAAATCTGAATGATTTCACTTTTGGTTGTTTAGAAATCTTTCTTTCCATAATCTGCTTGGGAAACATGTTGTTCAGACCCATCTATGCTGCTGTCCTCTATTCTGCAGCCTTCCCTATGCTCATCTACGTGATGTTGTGCATCCCTATTCATGGTTCTGGTCCCGAGAGCCAAAATAAAATATAGGGGGGAAAATAACCATAACAAACATTCAACAATTTAAAAGGCCCTTACGCTCGTTAGATATGTCTATCCACAGGTTAACATTGTTTTTTTTAGCACAATGGATGTTAGTCATGGACAGCTCTAAATAAACAAGAAGGAAAATAACCCAGACCAAATTGTTGGAACTGAAGCCCCCTGTTTACTAACTTCCAATATTATTATTTGATCTGTGACCTCACCCAAAGCAGCATCTGTTCCATTCTATATCTTAATTGGTTTGATAGTCCCTCACCACACATCCTGGTTAGTCGCTACCTCCTGGTGTCATCTGTATTCAGAGTTTAGGCCTAAATGGTTCTTATCACCTATAAAATAAGTTTGTCTCAATGAATGAATCACTGATAATCTTACAATCCCCTTTCTTATAATTGCAAAAGCATCACAACAATCTTTAGACTCCAAGTGGCGATATGTCCTGCCTTAGGTTGCCTTCCTCTCTGGGAAAGTCTTACCCGTCTTTGGATCAAACACTGTTCCACTGTAGTCACAATGTGGCCTCATCAGGCTGTAATGTGTGAGTTGGGGATACTCATCATAATTCCTCATCTAGGTATTAAAATTGTTAATGACAGGAATCTACACCAACCAAGATGAGAGA
>OMOT01087047.1:0-16571 GCA_900312575.1 Acanthochaenus luetkenii | reverse complement strand
GCGGAGGAAAGTCACCGACAGGACAGCGTCAATTTGCTGACGTTCATTCTGCTGCTGACCTTAACGATCCTCACCATATGGCTCTTCAAGCACAGACGGGTCCGTTTCCTCCACGAGACCGGGCTGGCCATGATATACGGTGAGACGGGCAAGCCGCGCCGCCTCCCCGCGGAGAGGCTGGAAAGACGCACCGATGCGCCATCGCATTTCCACACCTCCGGGGTCCGGCGTCGGGGTATCCCTGCTGAAACACACCGACGTCCTCTATATCTGTGGGCGCGTTATTGTTTAGGGGGTGATAGCCTACTTGTATAATATCCGTCTGATGTATTTATTTATTTCGGTCAGGGATATTGTCGGTGTTGCTCGCCCTTGTGGTTTAAAAAAACAACAACCTTTTTAAATGAACATTTGATTTTGGTCTTCATTTAATGCAATGTTTTGCCTATTTGGTGTGTGCTAGCCCTGGGCATTAACCGGTGCAACCAGTACAGAGTTGTTTGGTTTGTATTATTCGCAACACGCTCACCTGACTGGCCACAGAGATAACCTTGTTCTTTGATTATTAGGCCACAAAGTCCAAACTCTGAGGCCTAACGTAGAGCGTAGTCCCATTCACCGGTCCTACGGTCTGTCATCGGCAAGGCTCTAGGTGTTAAGTGCTACACCTGCATTGTGTTTTCCCCCTCTTGGCTTATCAGCTTGACCCCAGTCGGTGCCGCCGGTATCACTTATTAACCAGAGAATCCAGATGGTAGACTTTGCTTTGTTTTTCAGAGGGTTTCCTTTCTGGAATCTAGTCTGCTAATTAAACCCCTTTGCTGTCCAGGAAGTTTGCTCTTTGCTGAATTGGCTACACCACAACAGTGACTGCTCTCTATTCTCCCGATTGAAGATGAGTTTGAACTCCTGGATTGTAATTCATTCCTTAGGTGGAGACGTAAGAGGATCTACTGCGGGAACACCGGCTGTAATCATATTTGACATGATTGTCAAACCCGGTACTTTAGCAAATACCATTTTTGTAGGTTAGATTTGGTAGGTTAGGTTCAATTTGACATGATGCACTTTAAACCTGTGTTGTGATGGGTCACGCTTTTTGCCTTCCCTTTGTTGGACAGTCACCAGGTGCTGCCAAGTGGAAACCTGGTCACGATATTAATATGATATGTGTAAAGCATACTCTACAGAAATCCTTTCAGATGCTATGTTGACGCACTTTGAGCAACATTTTAAATAAAAAAAGCAATAACATGGGAGGTTACCATGGCATAATCGTCAAATGTAATATTTGGGTTTTATGGATTCTAAAGGTTCAAGTGCGCTTTCAGGCGCACTTAAACTCTATGACTGTAGTGAATCGGGACAAATTGATATAAAATATCTCGGTAATGGAATAAGATGCTGAGCAACAGTCTGTGGTATCAACTCAACGTACTGCAGGACCCACATCTTGCAAAATGCTGATTGTCCTTTAATGGTACGTTACCAGCTGGAAAGAACCCGAACGTTGTAATTTGAGTAACGAGTGAAATCATTTTGCAAGGAATCTATACAACACACAATGCAATTCTGTGATGGTGTCACCATTTGCGTGTGTGTGACTGTGTGTTGCCTGTAGTCGGTCCACTGGCACCAACGGTGAATGCAGTGCTGGCAGCTGTGCCGTGTCTCCTGCGGATGACTACTGTCCTGTCAGAGGATTGATGTTGTGTAGCTGCCTGCCTCTTCCCTTCTCCCTGGCTTCAGCTCTCCCACGAGCTTCCTTTTTTAAATCGCCCCATCTCTCTTTCTGGCTCTACCACTCTCTTACGTGTCACCGCCTGATCCTGTTGTTTTGTAAGGCAAGCTGCTGTGGAATATTACCTTAATGCTGAGTAATTGCCTCACTGAGCTTGGCTTGGTGCCGTTCATTTTTGGACGACTGTATGGTTTTCTTTGCCCTACGTTCGTTCTCTGATTCATTGCAAAGGTTACGTCTCTCTTCCACCTGGATTACACCCAGCGTCGTTTCAATTTAGAGAAGAATAGCATGTTGGTAGAAAAAGATGGCAATGTAGGGACTCACAGCAAGAAGGTCCTGGGTTCAAATCTCGCCTGGCCCTTTCTGTGTGGAGTTTGCATGTTCTCCCCGTGTTCGCGTGGGTTTCCTCCGGGTGCTCCGGTTTCCTCCCACAGTCAAAGACATGCAAATATATGTGTTTGTGTAGTGTGGTGCATGGTGTGATGCACTATGTATATGATGCATGCCATGTAAAGCCCTTTGAGACATGCTTGTATAAAAGGGCTATATAAATAAAGATTGATTGATTGATTGACTGATGTGCTTTAGCCTGTTTGCATGGATTTAGTGATTGGAACGGAACAAAACTGGATAAATGAGAGCTGTAGAAATGCAGATGATGTAAAATGCAAACAGCTATGTACTCTGACTCCATTTCTCAGGTTTGCTGGTAGGTGTGATTCTGCGTTACGGCATCCCTGCCACCAGTTACCACCACAAGACTCCGACGAGCTGCTCCCTGAAGGAAGCGCCTGCCAGTACCCTGCTGCTTAATGTCAGTGGAAAGTTCTTTGAGTACACCCTCAAAGGGGAGATCAACTCCCGCGAGATTCACAATGTGGAGCAGAATGATATGCTGCGCAAGGTAACAGTCAAACTCTGCCGTGGCAGCTTCCAAAGAACCGAGTTTAGCCAACTGCTGATAATGAAATAACAATGACACCTCCTATTAAACCGTCCAATTTTCACGTTATTCTTTCTAATTTTACAGGTCACATTTGATCCGGAAGTATTCTTCAATATATTGCTGCCTCCAATTATATTCCATGCTGGATACAGTCTAAAAAAGGTAAGCTACAATACGTCAAATATAGGTTGTGTGACAATTTAAACTCGTACTCCTTTCTACTCAAAAGCCCAAATTGGGACAAAGGCTTGATCAGTATGATGCGCGGTAACGTGAGCCGGAGGTGTGCTGTGCGTAGCCGGGTCCAGGTGGGCACATCTGCTGCCACAAACGGCTGTCTTATTGTGCAGGTGGTTAGCTAAGAAACGCTCTTATTGGCCAGGCTCCTGGAGCATTCATTGTTTACTGAAAATGAGCAGAGCTTTTGAGGGGAAGTCCAGACCAGATGTCTCTCGCTTCCTCTCTGACATTACCCTGGCACAGAGAAACGGCTGACACTGACGACACGGGTAGTTTCTCCTCTTGATTGTTGTATAGCGCGTGTGGGCTTTTGGTATTTCCCTTTCTCATCGCTAATCCTTCACCATGTTGTCTGTGCAGTTTAAAAGTTCTGACATGTCATACTTTTTCTGTGGCTATATCAGAGTTATGGGCCGCAGTGTAGATGCATGTTTAGTGTCCTGTCCCTGAAACAATGGAGTGAAACGTGTTAAAACACCTTGTGACATCTAATCCAATGGCTTAGTGTGAGGGAATAACTCGACCATCGACATTGTACAGTAATCAATACTGTCGGAGAGCAGAAGGAACTCAATGAGAAAAGTGGCAATGTGCTATATAGCAGCTTACAAAAATCCATTCATTGGTAATGGGGAATGATTTTTTTTATTTTTACATATTGTGTCACCGTGGGAAATGTCTTGTCTGTGAAACTATTAGTGTGTATTTTCTAAAAGTAGATGTTTCTTGTTGGTCTTTAAAAAAAACAGTCACTCTGTAATCGTTTATAGTTATCTGTATTGACCGACTTCTGTATTTCTTGTGAAATTATGCTTCATGATGGAATTTGCTTTGTCAAACAGGCCTCAGGAAACAGGAAGCTGGAGTTCTGGTCTCCCTGAAAGTGCACACCATAGTTTATTTTTATTTTTAGGCATCTGTTGCAGTGGGAATTCATTTTAAACCTTTGTGTTAATAGCTTTTGAGAGGGAGGGAGAGAGATGCTCAGTCGATGGCTCTAATGTTTAGTTATTTGACTCTGAACTTGTCGATTCAGTTAGTGCTTTAGATCATCTTCATTTAGTCAAACGGGCACGATTGCATATTATGTGTGTTGGCATCATCTGCTGTATATCATCCCAAACATTCCTGTCCCGGTATTTCTCTTTGTGTGATTATTGCAAAATCATATACTATAGAAAAGGCAAGTTTTCCGGAGAAATCGGAATAAGCATTTCTGTCCAGACCGCAGATGAGGGATTTGTTTTGTGCTGCTTGTCTTGAGTCACTGTTTGTTTTACAACCAGTCATACTTCTGTGGGGCTGAAGGTGTATTTGTGTTTCCAGCCCTGTTTGAGAGGCAGTTACTCTGCCATGGCTAACAGTGACCCGTGGGCTAACAGTGACCCGTGGGCTAACAGTGACCCGTGGGCTAAAAGTAGGGATGGGTATCGTTAGGACTTTATCGATACTCTTATCGGTTCTTTTTGATTATTATCCTCTGTCATCCTTCCTCTAGCTGCTAGCCTGAAGTAGGGCTGTTCGATATGATGATATATATCGTGCGGCGATAGAAAAATGTCTATCGTAGATATTTTCCTCTATCGCCATTAGGGATGCCCCCCGAAACCCGGTTCTAAACGGGAACCGGTTCTAAATTAGTACAAACCGGAGTATTGATAAGATCCTACGTTATCGGTAGGGATGGGTATCGTTAGGAGTTTATTGATACTACTACTCTTATTGATACTGCTTATCGGTACGGTACATTATCGATACTCTTATCGGTTCTTTTTGATTATTATCCTCTAGCTGCTAGCCTGAAGTAGGGCTGTTCGATATGACGATATATATCGTGCAGTGATAGAAAAATGTCCATTTTAGATATTTTATTAAGAAAATAATAATAATATAAAATAACTACACGCCTCTAGGGCTGGGTTTCGCCACTGATTTCCCAAATTGATTTGATTCAATATCTATGCGGTTTGGGATATTTCATACATAGCTGCTGACACTGGTTGATGTTACTGTAGCTACCGGTTAGCTACCGTTGGCTAGTGAACGTCAGCTAACCGCTAGCGAACATAAAGAGTGACCTATAATTCAACACAGAGAAAATGAAGACTGGTGACGATTCTAATGTGTTTTATTGTATTGAGAGATGTTAACATATCCTTTGTTTGAGCTACTTACCGGAGGTCAGCCACCTTCGACAGACTGTCAGATACACCCACACACACAACGTATGTACTGTATGTGTGAGTGTGTGTGTGTGTAAGAGCACAGAAAGAGAGGGAGACGGAGAAAGCGGCAAACAAGATGACGTTCGCGACGTTTAAATTCCTCGAAAGACACATTTGCCACAATATAAATCTCACTCCATACTTTCTCGAGCACCTACCGATAGCAGAATCGATAACGTAGGATCTTATCAATACTCCGGTTTTTACTAATTTAGAACCGGTTCCTGTTTAGAACTGGGTTTCGGGGGGAATCCCTAGCTAACAGTGACCCGTGGGCTTCTGTTAAGTCCTCCAGTGGGAAAAGATGTTAAAGGAAGGAATTTAAAGCACTTTCAGTGTGAGACTGACAAAGACACAGAATTCGTGGTTTGGTTTCTGAGACTGGCACAGTGACGCTAACGCACTAAACTTCTGGTAATCCTGCGTATACAATGCATATCTTCCTGCTTCTTATTCCAGAGACACTTCTTCAGGAATCTGGGCTCCATCATAACGTATGCTTTTCTGGGCACTGCCATCTCGTGTTTTGTTATTGGGTGAGTGTGTACATTTGATCAGCGTTGTGTTTGTGAAACGTGGGGTTAAAATCTGGAAGTTTGTGAATATCAACATTGTTTTCAGTTCCTAATGATCTGAACCTTTTACTGTGAGCCTGGGTTATCTGCGATTTGATCTTAAAATGTGTTCTCTTCTCAACCGGCCATCCATCCTCAGGAATCTCATGTATGGTGTGGTCAAACTGATGCAGGTGGTTGGGCAGCTAACCGATAAGTTCTACTACACTGACTGCCTTTTCTTTGGAGCCATCATTTCTGCCACGGACCCAGGTACTGCACGCACACAAAAATCTGCCATGAAAATGCGGTACAATTGATGTCTATCTACATGAAGTGTAATGCATATACATACGAGTGTGTGTGTGTGTGTGTCTCTCTCTCTTTGCTTCTCTGTCTGTACGCCTGCATGTGTGTAGTGACGATGCTGGCCATCTTTAATGAGCTCCATGCAGATGTGGACGTCTACGCCTTGCTGTTTGGAGAAAGCGTCCTGAATGATGCAGTGGCCATAGTGCTTTCCTCGTAAGTCGCATCTCTGCCTTATCAAACCCGCTTCCACAAAAATCTATACAGGTGGAGAACTTCCTCTGCTACAACAAGAAGGTCACTCTCAGTCCCTTTGTGATGTTGAAATCCAACACTGAAGTGTGAGACGGCGGCTGGTCCCCTTGATAAGTAGTGCTCTGCCTCCCTCTATTGGATGCACGCTACAAGTTGCTTCCTGTGACGGTAGACCCTGAAAATATGATGTCTACAAATGAAACGAGCATATTTTATGATTAGTGAAAAATTCGGTAATTTGTGATGATTAATGAAAACAACCTCTACAGCCTTTGTTTCTTTATTTCAGGTCTATTATGGCCTACCAGCCCAGTGGAGCAAACACACACATGTTCGATGCCGCAGCTTTCTTCAAGTCAGTCGGGGTTTTCCTGGGCATTTTCAGTGGCTCCTTTGCCATGGGTGCGGTCACTGGGGTCCTCACCGCCCTCATATCCTTCTGTGATCCTGAAATCACAAGCATTTCAAAATGCAGAATATGATGCTATTTTGCAGATCTCGGGACAGGAGCTGTGGAATGGTTGTGGTTAGTAAAAATCCAATTGGTGTTGTTCTTTAACTCCGCCCCCACGTCACCAAGTTCACCAAGCTGCACTGCTTCCCGCTGCTGGAGACGGCCCTGTTCTTCCTCATGTCCTGGAGCACCTTCCTACTGGCCGAGGCCTGCGGGTTTACAGGTAAGGTGGTGCAGGTGGTTGGAATTAGGGAACTAGGCACTAGACATCTGTGGTCAGCATACAAAAAGAAATAAAAAAGAACCTTTTGGGGTTAAATGTTTATTTTAAAACGTAGAAAGTACATTACAGATTTATATCTCAGAACTGAACTCCACCCAGATAAAAACTATATATATATATATGTTGTGGATAGTGCTGAATAACACAATTATCAACTGGCAAACTAAGTGATGATAAAACATCCTGCCAGAATTTAATACATGTATTATTACAAATTGAATATGACAGGGACTTGAATACAGATTATGTGCCAAATATACTGCAGCTGAAACTAACCGATAATGATACACAGTAGCAAAGCAACAAGAGGAAAAGCTAATCTTTGGTTATGTTGTGTATACATAATTGGTTACTGCTTGTCCAAGTTATACAACACACTGCCCTCTGTCTGTTGAAATTAATGTATTTAGACCCTTGAATGTGTGTGTGGTCTGACAGGCGTCGTGTCCGTTCTGTTCTGTGGGATCACGCAGGCTCACTACACCTACAACAACCTCTCTGAAGAGTCCACCAAGCGCACTAAGCAGGTAGCACAAAGGCCACTTCCTGCACGTGACGTTTTTTAATGGCTGTTTTACCCCTGATGATATGAAAAGGGTACTTTCCCCCAGAGCCAGATGGCCCAGTGATCAACCTGCTGTGACCTTAATCAGGGCTGTCTGAGGACTTCCCTCCTAACACGACTGTTTCGTCCCCCAGACGGGGTGCAGTCTTGAGGGCAGGATACAGATAAGCACGTTGACGGCATGCGGCGTGAAGTAATTTGGATCAGAGGTCGAAGTATCCTGGCAGGCCCCTGTTATTTGTCTTCAAAGAATGTTACATGTATATAACACTTACACATGTCAGTGGCGAGAGGTTAAAGCAGTCCACACAGATTAGAACAGGAGTGGTGACATTTCTTCTTCTCACTTACTTATTCTTATGGCAGTCGTCTTGTATCTCCATTTGTCTCTGTGTTAGCGTGCTTGTTAGATGCAGTCAGCTCTGTAATCATCATGGCACCCTGGGAGCCTGCCGCTGTCAGCTTGGGGAAATGAAACGACAAAATAAAAATGCCTATCAAAGCCTTTCTATATTCTGAAGGAAAAGACGAGGAGCTTTACTCTTGAGAAGCCAGGCAGAGTTTTTTTGGTTGTATTTTTGTGTGTTAATTCTACGTTTTTTAGTTTTTAATAAAAAAGGTTATGTTTTATTTATATAAATAAAGTGTTGAATTGTGAAATATTTTTGTAACAAACAATTTGTAATGTTTCTATTTTGTAGAAATGCAATGTGAGAGAGCCCCACACTGAAAGGGAAGTAAGAAGAAGAAAAAAAAGCTGTGGTTGAATTCATGTTCAAAAGTCTTTTAGACTTCAGAAGAGACATAAACAGGCTTGAAAAAAAAAGGCTCTTTCTCTTTAGTTAGATTTGGTTTATTTTTGTGTTTGTTAATCGAACGTATTATAAATCTGATGTTTTTGTACATTCACTACTCCTGTTTTCTATGCAGCTCTTTGAGGTCCTGCACTTTCTGGCCGAGAATTTCATCTTCTCCTACATGGGCTTGGCTCTGTTCACCTTCCAGAACCACATTTTCAGCCCCATCTTCATTGTAGGGGCTTTTGTATCCTTTTGATGTTATTCTAGTTCCAATTCAGTTTACCCATTTCTCCCAAACAACTTGTAGTAGTATTAGATTTTTCCACAGCTGTAGAGATGGGCCATAGTTGATGACTTGGAGAATTTGGACCTCTGTGATATTCCTGTACAGGCCACAGCTCCGGCCTGTTCAAGCCTCCTGGACTCCAGATGAATTTAGCACTTAAGCCTAAAGTCAAGGTCCCCTTAAATCCCCTGTGCCGAATCCCTGCTCTGTATGCCTCCGTTTGACTGAGAGGGCCAACACCAATAAACGAGACATTGCCAATGCCAGTATCACTTGCCCCCCCCCCTGAATCTCCTCTTCAAAAACTGAAATGTTCCAGTCCTTGACCAGGCCCTGCCTGTCAGATTGCCATCTTTATTGGAAGAGCCTGCAACATTTATCCGCTCTCCTTCATTCTCAACCTTGGTCGCAGGCACAAGATCAAGGGAAACTTCCAACACATGATGATGTTTGCAGGTATGGGGAAACATTGATTTCACCGCATCAGGCTGAATGTGGCTGTGTGGTTTTCTAACTATGGATGTGACCCTCTGCAGGCCTGCGTGGGGCGATGGCTTTTGCCCTGGCCATCCGGGATACGTCCACCTACGCCCGCCAGATGACGTTCACCACAACGCTGCTCATTGTCTTCTTCACTGTCTGGGTGTTTGGCGGTGGGACGACCCCCATGCTGTCCTGGCTGCACATCAGGTGACATAACTATTCAAATCTGTCCGCTTTGTCTTTAAGAGCTGAGCTTGTTAGCCAAGGTGTAGCATGGACAACTTCAAGACTCGTTTCAGACACATGTAATACAGTATGTATGCATCTGTGTTGGTATCAGTTTTAACTAAACATAGCTCATAATTCCTCCACAATTCACATGATTGAATTTGATAGTCTTTTGGTGCCTGGTGGGGTTATCCAGGAGATGGAGCAAGAGATCTCCACTGCTGCTGGCCTTCCATTCAGTTCTTCCATGTAGTGTTTTGTATTTCTTGAGTAGTTCCCTCCATGTTTCACTATGGGAACTGCCGGAGGTTGTCCACTCTGAGATTGAACACTCTAGCACTGCCACTTAAAATTGAGATCATTCCTGAGTCCACAGTCAAGTCAACTGTGCAGCACTGGTTTATAGCTACTACCATAGCATGAGCTGCCCCAAGTGGGATGTTGCTACCATTGGTAGGACTCGCTCTTTAGAGCTTTGATAATTTAGGTAACTTTCTGTTTGGAGGCTTGCCTCCCTCTTTTTTTTGTCTGACCAGGATGCATCCAGAGCTGCTATTTATCAAGATAAATGGCTCGTAATGTGTAGGACAGCAGCTGCCTGGGCGAAAGGGCTCTGTTTAACATGAGTGATGCTGCCTCAGACTGAGCAGTAACTATTGTTTGTTTGGGTTTAGAGGGTTGCCAAAGTCTCCCCATGAACTCGTCGCCATGGTAACCGGAACCTGTAGTGCATGGCAGTCAGATACCAGCCATGCACATCTATGATCCTGATGACAGCCCCTGTATATGCACATTGATTTACATGTTTTATGTGTGGGGAGCAGTTTTCAAGCCCTGAGTACCTTGACGTTAGATTTGAACAGGTGATATTAAAAGAGATGAGTCTGCTCTCACTTGTAGTATAACTGGTCTGTCACTGTATTATAGTATTCCGATTTTTCCTGGGTATGAATTTGACCTCAATGCAGAATATCATTTTTACAAGGTGAAATGTAATATTTTTTCTATGAAGAAAATCCTCTGGCTGTGTAGTCGAACAGAACCAGCTGGTGTGAGGCGGTGGGACTGAGGACCTTATCACGACATTTGCATGAGCATCTAACACATGAGGTGGCAGTTATTCTCAGGAGAGTCAAATACGTGGCAGGTTTTTTTTAAGGACGTTTAAAAGCACACATGACACAGTGCGAGCAGTCACGAGTGAAAAAACAAAGGAAGACCAAACTCTCCCGTCTTAAGTCCCGTTTTCATTCAGCTAAATAACAGCTGAACATGCCACCTAATAATTTCTCAATGTCGGCTACACAGATGAACATGACCGTGTGATGAAAGTGCATCTTTCTCTACCTGAGTGTGCTTGTTTGTGATACGACAGAGTTGGGGACAACAAAGTGTTGCAGAAACGGCAACGCCATCATGAAAAGTGGCAGTACACCAGGTGCTGTATCTGAATGTGTACAAACTCCTTTTCTCTCTTTTCACTGTTCACTTCTGTGGTGCTGGCAAAGGGGAAAGTTGGGCACCTATAAGGACAACTGGTCGAGTGAGAGTCCACGATTTTACTCGTCTGTGTTTGAAAGGAACATAATGGGATTGTTGTTGTTGTTGTTGAGAGGTTTTGTTGGTTTCAGGTTCAAATGAAATGGATTTGGTTCCTGATAAATAATCCTTTGAGTGGATTCATGGACCGAGTGTGAAGACCACTGTGATGATACTGTGTTACACGCAAGCCCGGCCCCCGGTGGAGGTGTCTCTGCTCGTGGAGTTACCATAGCATGTTCAAGTGCTTATTCAAGCCTTTTCGTGCCTGAGGCGGGCAATGTGGAGAATTGACGCCCAATGCATGCTGGGATAGGCTCCAGCCCCTCCGTGACCCTGAATTAGGAGTAAGCGGGTATAGAAAATGGATGGATGGATGGAGCCTGTTTTTCCTTTGTGTTTCTACAGACTGTCCCACCAGATTTTCACACAGTGGCGTGAAGGACAAATCACACGCACTCTGCGTTCCCTGGAAACCGCTCTCAACAAACCAGTGTGAGCCGATCTGAAAAGTACAGGCAAGAGAGGAAGGAGGCAAAGTAATACGAAGCGTACGTGGAAAAGCGTTGGATCGTTACGGTTCCTCTACGTTTCTGTTTGCTCTCTTGAGGGCCCCAAGTCTCGTTTGTCACCGTCTGATCTTGGCTCATTCCTCCCAGATCCTTCCTGATGCAGTCCCAGCAGGCTTTGCACCTCTTTGTTTTGCCTGGTCCTCTGACCTCCATGCAACCTCAACCCCCTGAGGATCTGGTGAGGGGGCCCCAACACTCCCCTCCCCCGTAAGGCATGTGGAAGCCTCGTGGTAGAGGGGGAGCAGATCCTTAGAGACTTGAGGTTTTTGGATAGTTGGACACTCTTAGTTTGCTCGTTCTCTAGCCATTGGGATGGAAACTGAAGAAATGTGCTTTGTTTCATGTTGCGTGTTTCCTCAGAAGTGATAGTTTCTCTGTACGACTATTATGGGAAATGTGTTTAGAAAGAAGAAACCTACACACAATGCACCGAGTGATGGCTAAACCGCCTTTCGTGACAATTGTGGTTTGGGGTTTCAGATATAACCACGAAAGGCTACACTCTCATGCCTTGGCCTCTGTCCATATGGATTAGACTCCATTGCTCCAAGGAAGCTTGTGTGAATTGAAAGTGTTATGTACCGCTTAAAGTCTGCTTGTGTTCAGTTCAGTCCATCTCTGCTAGGAGAGGGACACCAAGGGGGAAATAATGTCCAACAACGATGACTGAAAATAGGTGCTGCTGTAACCACAGTTCAATTCTACGTGTCGTTCTCTTTGTGTTACTAGTCTAATCTGCTTATTTAAGAGAAAAATAGGTAAATAAAACAAGTAACAATGTGTATTTGATGTTACACACACACACACACACACACACACACACACACACAGTTCTTGCATGCTCAACTGTCTTTCTGTCATGGGTGAACTCTTAGTGTTTTTCTGTTGGGAGTTATGTGTATTTGTGTAAATATCACTGGCTTGTTTTTAAGGTTGGTGGTTTTGACATATTGTCGGGGCAAAACCCAAAACACATTTGCTCTCCCAAATCTCTCTTTCTCTTTGTCTCTCTCTCTCTCACACACACACACACTGCTGTTTCCTCTTCTACTGCAGGGTTGGAGTGGACCCAGATCAAGACCTGCAGCCCTGTGGAGACACCTTCCAGGTCCTACATGGGGTGAGGATCTCACGCAGACCCAAGTTATTATTGCCGCTGTCGTGTTTCTGCTATTGTACCTGGAACTGTAATGCAAGTCAGCAAGATGCACATCACTATCTGTTTCTCATGAAACATGGAGGTGAATTGGCTGAGTGAGATTGCAGCAGCGGACTAGTTTAATTAACTGGAGTGTGCTATGAGTGGGTCAATGATGATGATTAATTTCCACAGATATTGTATTGTTGTTTTTTTTTAAACATTGAGCCTGTTCCAGCCTGTAGACGTCTGTCTTATTACATCCCAGTATCCCATGTGGCTGTTTATTGACAGCCTGATGGGAGTATGTATGTGGGGGTGGGAGGGGTGCTGGCCACCATGGAGCCGTTTACACTGTTGAGATTACCAAAGACGTTTTTATAATAATGGGGGGGTTACCTACAGGGGCGTGGCACTTCCCAGTCTTGTGGCTCGTCATTCTTCTCAGTGCTGTTATGTTTACCCAATGCTAAGTAGTTATCCACTTCAACACTGGGTGGTCTGTTACTGAGACGTCGCAGAGGTATTGTAATGCAAAACGCTGCTTACATCCCGATGGCTCCGGGTGTCTCAATACAGGGTTCACGACTGTGGGGGAAATGCTTTGACTTAGCAAGTCTTGAAGGTGAGAATATGCTGACATCTCCATATATCTCTCTAGGATGGGACCCAGGCTGAAGGGCAAAGTAAAACCAAACAGGAGAGTGCCTGGCTCTTCAGACTGTGGTACACCTTTGATCACAAGTATCCTTTCAAGTGTCCTGCTTTGCTGAACCGAAGGAATCATTAGGCGTCTGATTCGTGTTCAGCCCCTTTGCAATAATCTCAATTCTCATTTCCAGTCCCGGATGATTTTCTGGGGATTTCTGTGGCTCATTTCCTTGATGTAGCTTTTCAGACAAACATTCTACAAGTCAGACTTCTATTAATTGTCTGTCTGGCTGTTCAAAGATAGGTCGGACCTTCCTAGGCCATAGGAATAACATATATTAATTCATAAAATGCTGGGTATCCCCCTCTCAGTTTGGCCGCAATAACAGACTCAAGTAAATGTGTTTTCCAGCTCATCCTCCCACTTCCTCTCTCCTTCCTTCACAGCTGAACCTATTGCCTCCCCAGGTGGCTGATTGTGTAGCTGCTTTTGCGCAGCTGTGTTTTACAGTGGGGACTTTCTCCATGGCGACACGTGCTAGACGCATCAGTCCTCATGTCCCAGCCTTGGGGAGGGTGAGGTAAACTTATACGACATATGGCCTTGGTGCAGAGTTTGGCGGGCTTCCTGGTGTAAGGCTCTTCGGACTTTGGGCCTTAAATACCTACCGACAGACACACTACCTCAGATACACGTAATCCTTCCTGCTGTAGTCATGCTGCCCGATTGGTTTCAGTTTGAACATAATGCGCATTCTGACAGCGAGCAGACTGCCTTCGTTCCCAAAGGAACGAGTGACCTAATCTTTAGCGCGGGGCATTGGGCTTTCCCTCGACTAATCCCTCGCTCACAGAATCCCATACCGTTTAAAACATCCTCGGCAATATTAAGCCATTATTTCATCAATGGAAATGTAGTTGTGTTCTCTTTTTACAGGGAAAGTGACCAGCTTTTTAATCAAAGCACACAGCTAGTCACCTCGTTCACATTGGAGTTGGCGCCGGTGCTCACTGATAACGTTACAGCATCCTCTGACATGAACAGAAAATGACCTTTTGCTCCAAAAGAACCGAAATTATGACAAGAGAGGGGAGTGAATATTCAGTCGAATATGTGCGAGAGGTATTTTCTTTTACTTTTTCCCTTTTGTAATTGCTGAGCTACTTTGAGTACATTTTAGATTGAAAGGTTTAGTCTCCTTAATAATTGCCCAGCTACCTGAAGCCCATCCTGACACACAGCGGTCCGCCCCTGACCACCACTCTGCCTAGCTGCTGTGGACCGCTGGCACACTGCCTGACCAGCCCGCAGGCGTATGAGGTGAGTACTGTCCCCACACACACACACACACACACACACACAGTATGCACACGACAAACACACACTTGACACTCTTACACGAACACTGACCCCGGCCCTATAGACCCTTATAAATCCATGAACTATACATTGTTTAGTTAAGAGGTTTTTCAAAGTATCAGACATTTTTCTAGAGATGATGACGCTTATAAAATGGGAATATACCAAGAATCTACTTGCCTTAGTTTCACAGCATAATTAACTGCGCAAAAAGAATTTGCTGCTGCAGAATAAAACGCGCTCAAATTAATCTTATATCAGATATAGCATTGGTTATAGCTGTGAGGGACAAATGACTGAAAATGAGGTTGCGTTTTCCCCCTTGCTTTACAATGTATTATCTATAAAATGACAGCTATAGTTTTTACCTATTTTCAGACTTCAGCCTTGTTCCTACGATTTTTCTCTCTGTACAATTAATAATATTGGGAAAGAAAACATCTATTTGTACAAAAGGCCCTTCACCACCACCTCCAATGATGATGATCACTCTTCTGGAATACCCAATATTTTAAACACAGAAAACAACCCATTGACGGGATGGTCGCACGTAGATGCACTTTGACAAATTCCCCTGTTCATTTCAGTCGAAATACTTCCACATGGGGTCGATTCCACCTGTCTCACTTTTGGCCATCGCACTCTCCTTTCACAGTATCCCAAAGAGCCTGTCGCAGCCGTGCTACAAAATCTGAGCCTTCTTTCTTTAGGAAATGGATTTGTCTCATTCTAAATAATTCGATCCAACTTCATTGTCTGCGAGTTAAGTTCAGTCAACTGTCCACATCTCCGAATGTCTTTCTCACACACTTTGTGCTCACCTCTCTTCTGGTCACTGGTTGTGTGTCAGCCTTGGACTGACAGCCCGGCGAGCCATGCATTTAGGTGGTTGTTCACATGATCGGGACCGCCCAGTGTGTTGTGTTGCCAAGTGGAGAGACGGAGGATTAAATAAAGCTCTTTGCCTGGTTCTTCAGTTAACGGCTATTATGAAATGTGGAGGGAATAAAACGCCCCATAAACCAAGCTGATTTGGGTTCTCGATGACCTCGTATCGTATAACATTATAAGATATGTTTTTGTTTAATTGCGTAATATAAAGTACAAATTGGCTGGGCTTTTCCCTTCAGGGACCCAAGGCTTTGGAACAACGTGCCTGGGGACATTAGACTAGCAGAATCTGTATTATTAGAATGTTTTATTATTATAAAACCGTTGTGTCTCCAGCGCTGTTTTCATTAGAAAGCAACTGTAGCTTTAACTACATAAAAAGCCTGATTTACTTCCCCCCCCCGTTCCTCTCTCAGATAAACGTTGGGGCAGAGGGCTTGCGTAATCGAGATTTATTTATTTATTTCAACCCTTCGTCTGAGTAATCCGTGTGTTGACCCGGCGCAGACTCATCATGTGCTCTAATTTATTTCCCTGGGGACAAGAGCTGCCTATCGATTCTCAGCCAGTCAAACCCAATGCTGTGAAAACCTCATGCTATAGTTTGAGAACTATCCAGTCCTGCAGATGCAGTCTGTCTCTTAAGTGTCCTTTTTGGTCAGGACGGTTCTAAATCCATTTCATAACCACAGGAACACATACTACTTCAGTGTGTGGGTAGTTTGTGTTTGATGTGCATCTAATGCAGCTTTCTAAAGTTAAGCCTTTTGTTTTAACTGCAGTTTAATTCCATTGCTATACCACTGCCAACTACGTGGAAGTCCCTTTCCTCCCCTTGTATTTCTGTGAATCCATAGTGTCCATTATGAGCATTTGCGCTGTTAATGTCAGTCCGTCCTGTGGGACTGTCTGTTCATGCCATGTGTGTGTGTCTGTGTCTGTGTCTTGCTCCCATGTTCCCATCCCTCCCCTCACGTTTCACTGTGGCTGTGTTTGCAGAACCACGAGCAGCTGAGGGACCAGGACTCTGACCTCATCCTTAACGACG
>OMOT01087043.1:0-13922 GCA_900312575.1 Acanthochaenus luetkenii | reverse complement strand
AAAAAAAAAAAAAAGGTTGTAGACAGTTTAACGTAGGCTTGTCACGGTACCAGAATTTCAGTAGTCGGTACCGGTACCAGTACATTTTCGCGTGTGAGTAATACAGCAATATATAGAATTCCACGGCAATAAGAATTGGAGCATCAAATTATTCTCCTTTATTAAAATATCCACCAATTTCCAATGAACAAATATAACAATTAAATTAACATTACCCCCCCAAATTAATAATCCCCCCCGGGTAAAAATGTACTTTGGCAGGTAACATTTAAAAGTTACTAGTCAATTTGGCTGGTGATGAATGAAGCAAATATCACAGCGTCTGTTTTGAGGTACTACATTTCCCATGAACACCATGTTGTGACGTGTCATACAACTATTGGATACGTGCCTATGCGCTTTGCGTGGCCACTGCCTACAGGACTGGTTGAAACGAGAGACGGGACAGAGACGGCGGAGTCTCGCCAGCAAACTGTCGGTGGAGAAGTTTAACTTCGCGTTCAGTGGGGGTTCTTTCAGATGTTTTGCCAGATTTGATGTGTTGCCGTGTTTCGTGGTGAACTCCTTCTTGCATTTCTTGCAGATGGGGTTTTGTGGGTTGATTACACTTCAGCATTGGGCTTGAAGTTGAACCCATACAATTTCCATATTCGACTCGGTACTTTCGGTGCCATGGGAAAACTAGTACCGTCAGTACCGCAGCAATGTAAGTACCGAGTTAGTACCGAAGTACCGAGTACCGTGACAAGCCTATCTGATACACAGCTGTAGTGTGTTGGTCATGTTAAATAAAAAGTACATTAATGTAACTGCATTGGGGTCAATTCTTAATGTAAACATTAATATTTTAATAAAGCACCAGGTTAGAGGGTTCCTTGTACACGTTACAGCATTAGTTCTCTGAGAATCTCTTTCATATCCAAGCAAAATTGGTTTTGCAACTGAAACATCCCGAACCGAATAGATATTGATTCAAATCAATTTGGGAAATCAGTGGCAATACCCAGCCCTAGGTGTGTGGTTATTTTGTATAGACAAATTCTTCATCACATTTACAGAAAACATACTATATCGTGATATATATCATTATCGTGATTACCCATATCGTGATAGAAGATTTTGTCCATATCGCACAGCCCTAGTGATATGCAAAGTCTTGTGCGTCCAAATTGAAGGTTTCTTCTGATTTTGGCCATATTCCACTAGAGCTCATCTCAGACATTCAGGGACCTCTAAGCTTAGTCAACAGGCTTCTTCCTAGCAAGGGCACTTTCTGCCAGATTCCAGAGTTTACAACCCCATTAAGGATCGGTTATCAGGAGAGAGATCAGGAGAGATCAGCAGACCGGTTCCCTGTCCATCCTGTCTGTGTGAGGCCCGTTAGATGCACTACACCAAAGGTAGTCTCTAATCTTTTGTTTAAAACTACACAAAGAAATGAGAGTCCAATTTAAGACGGACTTGCAGGTCATCCAGGACCGAAATAAGAGAAACTCCTTTTTCCAGCCTCAGTCTGCACATTTGGCACCGAAAAGGCCTGACACCAGACGTTTATGAGAAGATGGAGTGAAGCATGATTTTAATCTATATAAGAAACCAAGTGTAAACTTGAGCTTCTTAATTAACAATGAATTAACAAATACAAAGGATCTAATATAATTATCCCTTATGCTCTTTTTTGGTGAGCACCCACCTATATAGAAACCTAGCTTGGAGGTTAGAGGAAAGTAGATATCTTTGAGATACCCTCCATCTACACTTAGGCTTACACATCGTTCACAACACAACACCCAATAACTTTGACCCTGAAGATCAGTCTCCACAACAATAGGCTAAAGGGACAGCTGAACTTCTGGCCTGAAATGTCCCACTCAGCAGTTCAGAAATTGTATTTGACCAACAATCATAAGCTGTCTGGCTAGTTTGTTAACTTATGTAATGTGTGCGTGTTATGTGTTCTAGTGTACAGTATAACTGTATTGTACTATCAGTAGTCCAATATTTAAAAACATGATTAGACTGGAAACAAAGGCTCAAGATTTTCTGAGTTTCTGTAATAGTTGATCTATCTTGACTCACTGGAGTGGAAAAAATACAACATGACAGCAGGTTTGTTTACCATCCATGACACTCTGAACCATAAATGATAGGAACTGCATCAAACACGTTCCTTAAAATTGCACATTATCAGCTTTGGATGGAAACCGATGAAAAGCCTATTAGAGTCATTTAAACAGCAAAGCCACCTACAATGCTGAATGTCGACCACAATTGTGATATCATATATATATATCACATATCCTGTCTGTCACAGTAGAGTCTTGCTCCAGCATTACTGTCACACACAAAGTGAAGTTTGTGAAGATGTAAAAAGGTGAAGATAATTTGCTTTTGAATTTGTGAAGGAACATTGGGATATTTCCTGAACGTGAGATAGTTGTGTTGGCGTATGTATAGATTGGCTGAGCTGCAGAAGGAAGAGGAATTGGCCAAATTATTCTATAGCAGTGGCACCTAATTGGTCAATCTGTGCTGCTGCTTCCATCACTCTCTCAGCGCTAACCACAGGATTGGATAGTGAGATATACTCACTCAAATCAACCAATCATGTAATTGTTTTTACTACCTCTCTATAGCTGCTACGTAGCTGCTTGAGCTCTTGTGAGACCGAAATGGGGTAGACAACAATCAACAATAGGGCGCACAGGCTTACACACAGTGGCAATCAATATTGCAATGAGAGCCAGGTGAACAGAACTTGAGTCTCATGTCATCAAATACGAGTAAGCCCAACTGAAAGTACTTTTCGTCATGTATAAAGTAAGTCACGAGTCATCCGATTTGTGATGACTACATGAGTCCATAAGTACCACTCTCCCATCCCCCAACAACTGTTAAGGTGCCCTTGATATGGCAGTGGAGTTGCTCAGTGGCTTGAAGTAAAAGACGATGGTTGTGTGGTACACGTCATATATGAATGCATGTAAGACAGAGTATAAATGTGAAGTAGCGCAGTACTGAAAAGCTGCATGCATGCTAAATGCCTTGTATAAATAAAGGGGAACAAAATAACAAATTGTACAATCCAGGTAAATGCTCCTGTCTGTAAAAAGTGTTGCTGATGATCATTGCCTCTCAAAATTGCGTAAAGAAGTTCTAATTGAAACCTTCGAATGTGATTTTAATGACATTTCAGTCATTGAGAAATGACACAATATCATCCACAGATTTACACACAGGTAAGAGCAGAAAAAAGGAATGTCATTAGAAATGAATGTAAAATCCATTTCTAAAAAGTGATTTTGTGAAGCAGATAATGTTGGATCACATTACATTACAGCATTTAGCAGACGCTGTTATCCAAAGCGACTTCCATACCTACCATCATATACAGTATATACACATACTACATCATATACGATGTCATACATATGCACTGCATGTATTAAACTCTTAGTGAATAAGTTAGATTCATGGTGACCTACTAGTAATGTATGTATTGTTTTCTCACATAAAAGCCGGCATTTGATTTTTTGGTTATTCCAGTGTTCAAACTGCCCAACAGACTTCCAAAAGTGTATAAAAAAGAAAAACTTGTTTTATGTTATATAATATATATATATAAAAAATTTGGGGAAATGTACTTACTTGTCTTACGGTGATTGTATCAGTTCAATAAATTGTAATTGGGGGATTCCTAACCCATACCTCTTGCATTTCGAAGTGGAACAAAATTATTATAGCCATCTGCCTTCTCCTACCTGCTGAAAATCCATATGGGGTGCCACCATAATTAATACTGGGGTCTTCTTTGGATGAACATTACTCCTGCTGATTTCTTTTTCTTTATTGTCAGAGGAGTGGGACGTCTTTCCCTGGACACCAGCTTCCTCCCTGGAGTTTCCAGTAACCTCGGTCTCCTCCTCTGGCACCTGGTTTTCAACCGTCTCACAGTCTGTCCTGACAACAGGTCTCTGGAACAGGACACTCAACATGTCCTGCAGCATCTCGGAACCGGGATGCACTGCGTGTGTAACAGGTGTGTAACAGGTGTGTAACAGGTGTGTAACAGGTGTGTAACAGGTGTGCAGGTCCACCCCCTCCTCTCACACACACTAAAGTGTTGAATTAGCAGAACAACTGTCGACAGGTCAGGTGAGGACAAGGTGAGACTGCAGTGGGAGAGATGTCTCCTCCGCGTCACTGCTCCAGCTCAGCGTCCCTCATCTCCTTTCGGTGTCCAATTCTCATTCAAAACACTTGAGATCTCCTTTGCCGACAAAAAGACGTCCGGTCCCAGATTGGTAGAAGTCAAAAATACAACGGGACAGAAATCAAATGATCCTTTTACAACAAAGCTAACTTGCCATAGAACCTTCAGTTGAGACTGGTGCATTTATTAGCTGCCCAGATATCAAGCCTACAATTCAACAGTGTGAATAGAGTGTTGGCAGCAGCAGTGGAGAGCCAGGGTCCGCCACTCTGCCGGAGTAATGCAGCAAAGACAGCCTCCGGAAACCTGCAGGATCACTGCAGCCTTGCCCCGACCAATCACTGCATCCCATACTGGCACGTCCACCTGGAGAGCCCTAGCACAAGCTCCCCAGCCGATAAAGGAAAAGATGCCAGCGGCAATTCATTTATTGCTTCATTTGTCTCTGACTAAACCAGGGGTCTGCGACCTTTACCACCAAAGGAGCCATGTTGCTGTCTGGAGCCGCAAAAGAAAAATAGTCTGGAGCCGCAAAACATGACACAGCTTATAAACGTTTAAAAGTTGTAATCATTTTTTAAATGTGACCTGTTATAACCATAAAATACAACCAACAGAAGTGCAGTGCGCATGTGTAGACCTACTTAGAAATAAATTAAACACTGAACTATGCAGGTCTATTTGAGTCCTTCCCATATTTGTGTAAAATAAAAATAAAAACTAGCACACTTTAATATAAATAAAACATAAAGCCACAGCTTAGCAGCTTTAAAAAAGTAAACCAAAAATGAGGAACGTTTGTGACAAGTCCATTTCAGTTTGCTCTCATCCTCAGCAATTAACCAAAGCACCTGAATATTTTTTAAAAACCACCAGCTTCAGGTCTGAAATAAATGTTTTTTTCTGAAAAATAATAGCCTATTAAATGCTCGTGTTCTCACCTGTTTAATGTGACTTCTGGTTCTGAAGCTCGCTGCAGATCTTCCCCATGTCGGGGCTGTAAGATGTGACTCATCAGCAGGACTTAAGGCTCTCATGTGTGAGGCGGGAGCGATATTTGGACTTTATGATGTTCATGCTCGAGAAAAATTGCTCGCATAAGGCGAGGGCTATAGACGTGGATGTGACGCATATTTTAGTTGACAAATTATAAAAACGTGTGCATGCATGTGTTATGTATGTGTGCATGTGTATATACTTTATATGTGTGTGTGTGTGTGTGTGTGTCTCTGCTGAACACATCTCTTAACTTAATGTTTCAGTCTTGGTCATGTTTAAGATTAAGCCCAATCAATAAGGCAAGTCAGATGCTGTGTTACCTTACAGGCTAAGGCTACACTAGCACTTCTGAACCAAAAACAACATTCTCAAATTATAATCTGGGCCAGGGATGTTAATGATTAACAAATGATCACCATTAAGAATTTGATCAATCCATCATATATTAACTGACAATGTAGGCTATGTGTTATTTGTTGAAATCATTTTCCAACACAAGGAGGCACATTTACAGAGGAAGAAGAAAGTCAAGCAAAATGAAGGGGACTGGTGAAGTGGACAGACTGGTGGAAAGGTAATGCAGGAAGTTTCCCAACGCTGGCAAAGTTGACGCGACAACATTTATGCATCCCCGGGACATCTGTTCCATCGGAGCGTGTTTTCAGCAGCTGGACTTAAATAAAAACGAGTTATCGGGAGTCTGGATTGTATTTCTGAAGGCTTCAGCTGTTGGACGGCCCTTTTCAATGATATAAACTTTTGCCTTCAGATCTATAAAGTCCACAGAATTATTATGGCTAATCTTTTGAATCATGCTTAGTTGGTTAACTTGTAGAGTAGGCCTAAAGACAGGCCGAGCTAGGGCAGCAATTTTACAAGCCACAGCATTATTTCATTATAATATTCTTTCTAGCACTCACTGGATCGGTTCGCAGCCAAGTGTGAAGCGGCTGGGATCAGGGTCAGCACCTCTAAATCTGAGGCCTTGGTTCTCAGCAGGAAACCAGTGGACTGCGTACTCCGAGTAGGGGATGAGTCCTTACCCCAAGTGAAGGAGTTCAAGTATCTCTGGGTCTTTTTCGCGAGTAAGGGGACAATGGAGCGTGAGATGGGCCGGAGTATCGGAGCAGCGGGAGCGGTATTGCGTTCTCTTTACCGCACTGTTGTGACAAAAAGAGAGCTGAGCCAGAAGGCAAAGCTCTCAATCTATCGGCCAATCTTCGTTCCTACTCTCACCTATGGCCATGAAGGGTCATGACCGAAAGAACGAGATCACGGATACAAGCGGCCGAGATGAGTTTTCTCAGGAGGGTGGCTGGCATCTCCCTTAGGGACAAGGTGAGAAGCTCGGTCATCTGTGAGGGACTCGGAGTAGAGCCGCTGCTCCTTTGTGTCGAAAGGAGCCAGTTGAGGTGGTTCGGGCATCTTGTAAGGACGCCACCTGGTGGCCTCCCTAGGGAGGTTTTCCAGGCACGTCCAGTTGGGAGGAGACCACGGGGCAGACCGAGGACTAGGTGGAGGGATTATATCTCCACGCTGGCCTGGGAACGCCTTGGGACCCCCTAGTCAGAGTTAGTTAGTAATGTTGCCAGGGAAAGGGAAGTTTGGAGCCCCCTGATGGAGCTGCTACCTCCGCGACCCAACTTCGGATAAGCGGTTCAAGATGGATGCATGTATGGATTTGATCTAATATTAAAATACATACTGGGCATCATAATTCTGTTTTGTGTTGTCAAAATTGCACGTCTTGAATGTTTAAGTGATTGCACAAACACACGCATGCTAGGGGGGCCGGGGCAGAGAGCGGCCATGTACAGCGCCCAGGGAGCAATTTTGGGGTTAGGTGTCTTGCTCAATGACACGACAGATTTATCTCCGGGAGGAGTTGGACTTGAGCCACCGACCTTGCGGTTGCGGGGAGCTCTACCTCCTGAGCTACTGCCACCCCATTGTTATTTTCTATGGATTGCGCCTGCTCATTGCTTGGCCACTCTGTGCGCCCACGCCCAAAGTTCAACCTAGTTCTACTTTTGCACTGTGCGCTGCCCCACACAGGCAATAGAAACATGGCGGCCAGCCAGCCAGGTAGGAAAAATTGAGATGTTTATCTTGGCTGTTTCAGATTTTCCAGAATAGTATGACATCAGTCTCCATTCATATAGAGACCGTGGCAGGAAAATACCATGTTGGAGTTGGGAATATCATGTGTGTTTTAACAATGTAAAGCAATCTATGTCCTCACTCGGGACTAGCAACTTTCCAGATTCAAGCTTTGAATCCAGATGGGCATGGTTTCCCGACCGCGGTTTGCAAATAAAAATGACAAGCTGTGGCTAGAAAATATGTAAGCTGCCTATTTTGCTCGCTCCTCCATGACTTCCCAGATCATGTAGTGAGATCTAAGCTGAACCAAGCGACACACCGCATCCTATATGAAAAGGCCATAACGATTGTTCTTAGAGGTAAGTGTGATCCTACGAAAGTTCGTTCATTACTTACGTTTCTCAAAGTAGCACTTAGCGGGAGCGCGCCCACTTCGTATCTTAAAGCCGCTGTGATGCTGTCAATATGAAAGGTGCTGAAGTGTTTGTTGACTTGGGTTCATGTTAACAGATAATCAAACTGTCTATAAGTTATGTGATATTGTGCAAATACATCAAATAAACAAAAATGAAACACAACAGAACAATTATATCTGCTTAGAATCACCACACATATTTAAATCACCTGTAGAGAGCTTACAGCAAGCTGTTATCTCATATAATGCAATAGCTAGCCTGAGATTTAGGAGTGACGATTCTTATTATAGCTTGTGTTTTCTGATGAAGAGAGCTGTCAATTTCAGTGACACTATTCAGGTAACAACATTGTTGTCCGGGCGACACCATGACAGATGCACAAAACATGTACGTCAACAAGTTATTGAACATTTATTTCAAAAATATGTTTCCCCTTCCCTGTCCCTTCACCAGTTGCATCAACACCCTTAGACTTAATTATAATTCAGCTTTCCCCTCTCTAGGGCATACCACAATTTCACCACACCTATCCATTTTATACACATCATTAATGGGGGAAAATATAGGCCTAATCAAGACATAAATATATAAGATGAAAATAAATTAGATAAATATTAAAACAAAGCCTAATAAACCTTCAAATCTAAAGTTAAAAAGTTGCAGTGAGTCCTGCAGGTGACACGGTGGGGTGTTGCTTTTCGTTATCTACAATCACTTTTAAAAATGTGTTAAGTTAAGATGCTTTTCAGAAATGCCTCACAAACTAAAGAGGCTTCGTAAGATGGATGTTACGATTGTCACATAATTAGCCTTAAGATGCTTTTGGGAAACGAGGCCCAGGTCTGTTCAACATGAGATTCAGGCATGAACCACAGGTTAGTTTTAATGCAAGTGTAAAAGATCCAACGATACAGAAATGCACAATGTCACAGATGACATGTGAACTCACTTCTTCAACTGACACTCAGGATGATGTTCATCTTGTTGCAGAACAGGGAAACTGCAGCAAACAAGTATTACATCTAGGCAAATATTCATTGCAATCTACAGTACACTGCTGTGACGCTACTAGGGTTCTGAGGCTCAATTGAAAGAGTACAAAATAATCGTCGGGTGTTGAAGCAATGTCTTTGCTCAACGTAAATGGGTCATACACATGTAGGCCGTCCAGAAATAGCAACAGGACAGATGGGGAAACAGGCAGGGGTTTCGGTACACGGGTAGGCAATCCAAACAGGCAAGAGTACAGGCAGGGAAATAAGCAAAGGCAAAACACCAGAATCCATAGAGGTAAAAACCGGGAGACTTACTGACTGATAGCTCAAAAGGTAAACAGGAACTACGATATTCTGGCAACAGGTACAAGGACTGGGAGGCCTTAAATAGGGAGTGCCTAATAGCTAACACAAAACAGGTGGGTGACAAAACACAGGTGTGAGTGACAAAGAAGATGGGAAACAGATGGAAGTAAAACCAACTGACCAGCAGACTAACCAGGAAGTGTTCATACAAAATAAAAGACAACAGAAACACAATACAATTACCAAAACAAGAGTACCCTCTAACAAGTAGATCTAACATACCTTACACACTGCACTGTTATTACGATACTGAAGGAGGGACAATTATAGTAATGAAATCTTCTTAAAGGGAAGCTTTTAGTTGTTTAATGATAGAGAATAGGCCTAGATTCTTTTGAGGCATATTGAGGCGCATCCACTAACTAACTAATGGTCTGATAGTTTTCAGTTGCAAAGAGAACTTGAATCAATGACCTGATATTGAGGGTTTAATCCTGTGCCCTTGGTGGTCTTGGACATTTGCCAGAATGTCAAATGACACACGAGAGATACCATTATCCAGGATTATGTGGCTATAACAAAGGGAGTAAATTCCAGCAGAATGGGGATTCACACAGCTCTGTTCTCCTTCCAGTCCAGTGGTTGCAGATAGTCAAATCAGGTCAGGGAGGACACCCTTATTCAATTGCAATCTCTGCACAGTAGCTAGTAGCACTGCGTGATGTGAATAAACAAAATAATACCCCAATTAGGGTTGGGCTGGTTTCATTTTATACACACCGACTATACCGGCATTTGTTATTATGAGATAATATGGTAAAACAATTAAATGAATATATATAAATACATTTCAATGGATTACCTTGTATTGCACTACTATACAACATGATAAATATTATGTTTTCGTTGATAAACTGAGCACTAGTTTCATCTGTGCGCTACATGGGCAGAGTTGGTTAGAAATGAAGGTTGGGATCAAGTTTCACTTACAGCTGGTCGGGGGAGGGGCGGAGGGGGAAGCCATGTTGTCTTGTCTTGTAAAGCTGGAGCAAGCAGTCAGCCAAGGCTAACCAGGCTAGCAAGGCTAATATAACACCAGCAGCAGCTACAGCGGAAGAAACTACTCCTGCCTCCTAGTGATGGGCAAAGCAGTTAATTTCAGTGATTCGAATCACTAGAATCAGTTCATTAAAAAGATTTTGGACGGGTGGAGACTCCGGTACGAACCGTGCGGGCAGCAACTGGGTCGGCGAATGGCAGATTGGGTTCTAGGCACATGGAAACACATGAAGGTCAGTAATCCGCTATGAGCGACAGGTTGGAACATCATAGAAAGCCAAGACAATAAATACCACATGGGTGAAACAAGGATCTGGCGAAGAGTGGTAGGAAAGCTGCATCACACAACAACAACTTGCCAACAATGTCACAATGCACATACACGCATAGTACATAATAGATCAATAGATAAATGTGCTTCATTATTTAGTCTTTTACTCCTGAGGTGAGCACAGGAAGGTAGCCACACTCCAATTATATGATCATGTTTAACAAGCTAGTTTACATATAATGAAGCAAACTTACAGTTGTGATCAAAAGTTTACATACACTTCTAAAGAGCATAATAATAATAACTTTATTTATATAGCACTTTTCTAAACAAGTTACAAAGTGCTTTACATTAAAATAGACAAAAATGCTAATAATTACAATAAAAACACAAGGAATAAGCAAGCCAAAAATATAGAATAGAATTATAGCTAAAACAATAAAATAATTCAAAAAAGGTTAAAACACAAGTAAAAAGGTGTAGAGAAAAGAATAAATTAGTACCCGGAGGAAACCCACGCGAACACGGGGAGAACATGCAAACTCCACACAGAAAGGTCAGGGGCGGAGATTCGAACCCACGACTTTTTTGCTGTGAGGCAACAGTGCTACCCACTGAATGCCACCGTGCCACCCGCTAACTAACTAATAACTATTGTATTTTTTGTATAGCCTGCCTGGCTGCTGGCCCCACAGGCCATTGAAACATGTATTAATGTATTTCAATTTTGTAGCCTACTTTCCCGGGATAATTTAATTGTTTTTCTGTAGTATTATTATTTGCTATTGTTTGTTGCATCAAACTGTATCAGCACCTGCTATAAACAATCCAGCCAATTATACAATGACAATCCCAGTGAATTTACAATCCTTAAGTATCTTGTTTAATGTACTGTCTGCAGTCTGTAGAATCTACAGACTGCAGACAGTACATTAAACATCATAAATATCATCATCTACAATGTAGATGATGATACATCACTACATTTTGTAGTCACCAACAAAGCAAAACTGCCAGCAAGTCAGACCCACACACACACAACAGCAGACCATCATTTCCACTCCAACACAGACCCACACAATGCTGTAGCAGAACCAAACACACTATCAACATGCCAAAGAGGGTGTTACTACAGCATCTAGGCCTGTGCCTGACTAACATAAAAAATACCACCCAATAATCTACATTTTCTTAGTTAGAATTAGATTTTTTTTTACATTACATATCATTCAACATTCCACTGTACATCCTGTACTAGTTCAAATACCAAAATGAATGGATAAGATAGTACTCAGTCTAAAGGCTCAAAAACCTAAGCTAACATGACTCCTATCCTTTCCATTAATTCAGAAGTGAGAAACACATGGCTCTTATGGAAAAGGTCCTGTAGAATACAGATTTATTTTTTCTATTTGACTACTTTCAATGTAAGAAGTTAGATTTTTGGGTGGGCTATGCCTTTAAGGGTGGTTTTACACTACGGACCCGGGGCCGTTTCCGAGCACAATTCCCCCCAAAGTCCGGATCGTGTGAAGGGTTGCAACGACAGGAACCACCTGGTGACCCTGGCATTGGTCTCCTTGGCTCGGGACATCCAGACCAACGGAGCGTGGTCCGTGACCAGGGTGAAGTGCCGTCCCAGTAAGTAATATTTAAGGATCTCGAGTGCCCATTTTATAGCCAGGCTCTTTCTCCACCGTGGAGTACTTCTGCTCCCTTGGGAGCACTTTTCGGCTGACAAACATGACTGGGTGTTCCTCACCTTCTTGGAGCTGGGACAGAACCGCACCCACCACGGTCTCCAAAGCGTCGGTCTGGACGATCGGCGGTTTGGTAAAGTCTGGATTCACCAATACCGGCCCGAGCACAAGGCTTCCTTCAACCCTCTCTGTCTCTTCTCTCTGCACCTGGTGCGGCAGCCGTTTTTTTGTTAGATCTGTCAGGGGGGCCGCTAGGGAGGAGAAATGAGGGACAAAGCGACGGTAGTAGCTGGTGAGCCCAATAAAGGTGCGTACCTGTCTCTTGGTCCGGGGCTGGGGCCACTCTCGGATCGCCTCGACCTTCCCAACCTGGGGTTTTACACACCCTCGTCCGATCGTGTATCCCAGGTAGTTGTGTCTTGCGGGGCCAGGGGCACCTGCCAGTACCCCTTCGTGAGGTCCTGGACATCGAATTTGGAAATATCATTGAGGGGCCGAAAGTCATTACAGAACCGGACACTCCCATCCAGTTTCAGGACCAGCACGATGGGGCTGTTCCACTCGCTGTGGGACTCCTCGATTACCCCGTGGCGCAGCATCTCCCGCACCTCTTGGCGCACTGCCTCCTTGCGTGCCTCAGGAATCCTGTAAGGTTGCCTGTTCACCTTTTTCCGGGGTTCGGTCACGATCCTGTGCTGAATGAGGTCCGTGTGGCCTGCCTCGGTGGAGAACAACTCCCATGGGCACCTTCACCGGCTCGACTCGACTGGGGACCTGGGGAGCAGAGACAGACCACAACACATCTCGAGCCACCCACTTTTTCAACAAATTCACATGGTATACCTTCGTGGGTGGCCTTCTTCCGGGTTGCCGGACCTGATAGGTGACGTCACCAATCTTCTCCATTACTTCATATGGTCCGTGCCATTTGGCCAGAAACTTGCTACTCGGCGTTGGGGACCAGTACGAGAATTCGGGGCAGGTAGGGCAAGAGGAGGTAGGGAAACAGCTGGTCCCAATCCTTACCATCCACTTCGATGACCTTCTGGAGCATCTGCTTGAGGGTCTGGTTAAACCTTTCCACCAGCCCATCGGTCTGTGGATGGTACACGGAGGTCAGAATGGGCGTGATGTGCATCAGTTTGTAGAGATCCCGGAGGATCCGGGACATAAAATATGTGCCCTGGTCCATGAGGATTTCCTCCGGGATCCCCACTCTGAAGCACATCATTACCAACTCTCGGGCGATTCCCTTGGTAGCCATGGTTCGTAAGGGAATGGCCTCGGGGTACCGGGTGGCGTAGTCCACAATTACTAAAATGTACCTGTGTCCCCGGGCACTTTTGGGCAGCGGACCCACCGGATCCATGCCGATCCGACTAAACAGCACGGAGAGGATCGGGACAGGGATGAGCGGGTTCCAGAGGACCCCTTCCTTCCTCCTCTCGCGAATGCCTGGGGGGCCGATGCTCCTGCGTGGCTAGCTGTCTCCACCGGGGCGAACAGCAGCATATCCCGGCTGATGAGAAGAGGAGATCTGGCACCACGCCGGCCGTTACGGTGCACCTTCCCCCGGTGGTCTGTAGATCGAGGGTGGTGAGGGGATACTCCTGTGTTTCCCCATGAATGCAGTGGACCACAACCGTGCCCGCTGGGCGCGGACCTCATGCGAAGTCCGGCCTTACCAGCGTGATTTTGCTCCCGCTGTCGGTGATGGCGACGGTGTCTGTCCTGTTGGCGGTGACTGGGGTGGTCTGTTCGGTCTCGGTGCCCTCTCCCGAGGCTTGGCCCCAACACCCCGTCAGCAGCCAACATGGTCGCTCCGGCCCGTCTCCACTGCCTGCTGTCTGCATGTTTACC